>JAMKCH010008765.1:0-32386 GCA_023653785.1 Ophioderma brevispina
TGATTGGTTAAGTGGAGGCATAAATTCAACAGCTTCAGAATTGACCGCAAAATGAACTATCCACGTGAAGAGCGGCATAGTTCATAACTAAAAGGCCCGGACAACCTCTTCCCGCGTAATGACTGCGTACGAACTATTCATCCGTATTATGAGTGTACATATGAAGCTGTTTAAGTGATGAATATAAGCAGGCCCCTGATCGTATTTTAATTGTTTAACTCGTTCTGTGAAATGGCTGAATCGCAGTATCAAACCGTCAGTATCATGCGTGTGAGCTTGTAGATAAAGATCTTGAAAGGATCAGAGCTCAGCTCAAAGGGCTAATACCAACGGCAGGGAAATACACCGTGAAGCTATTCGAGGATTATAATTTGACATCGATGACACGACCATCTGCAGGCCATGTAAACTGCCGAATTCGGAGCTGCGATCATCGAGTCAATGAAATGCCAGGAAATTGTACTCATCTTGCCGACAAAAAAATGACAAGAATCGATACGGCATCTGTTTTTGGACTCCAACATCACTTCCTCAACCCAAAAAGGTTGATTGTTTAATTCTTCACAAGTTTTGCACCCTAAGGTACCAAAATGGTTAAACCATGATCATGCATGCATCCCATGCCATGGCCTACCCATGTCTATCCTGTCGAGGGACCGCCAGTGACCAGATCGCCGGGGCCCTAACAATATATAGGTACATACGTGAACATCAAGTTTAATCTTTATCAATAGCATCAACTTCAAATCGCTCCCCTTAGTGTGTTTTGATCCAATCATCTATCTGCAGCTAATTTGTTCAGAAAAAAAAATTTTATGCTTTGTACCTTTTACTTAATTTTAAGTTTACTTTTTGGTGCACTTTCACGAAATCGGCATGATCTAGGTCTGTGTTAGCATCCTGCTAGACTGTTCATTTACCCAATCAGGATGAATCTATATTTCGGTTTATAAAAAAATAAGTTTTTGCTATTCTCCGCCTCGGGCATGGTGAAACTATAGGCACTGGCCATCTCGAAACACTAACTATGCCCCTCGGCTTAACGCGCCTCGGGGCTAGTATGGTTTCGAGATCACCTTGCCTATAGTTTCAACCATGCCCCTCATAGCATCCATATTTGTATACTATACCTTACCTCAAAACATTCTGACTAACCATATTTGCTTTCATGGTATCAATGTAACAGGCGAGTTGAATGTTACTGGCTTTTACGGTAGAAATCCCCTAGTACATTTATCCCCCAGGCCAAAATTTGTATTTTAATATTGCCGTGGAATATCATTGCTTTTGCTTCATTTGGTAAATCGGACAATCCTTCGCAAAGATGTGATTATTTTTGTTCGTCAAAGTCAACGGCTAAGTTAATCTATGTTTTCTTTATTCTAATTATTTTGTATTGTGTTGTTATGACATTTTTGGGGTGGGGGAGGGTGCATGGAGGAGGGGTAGGGGAGGGAAGAGGCCGAAGGGGAGGGGGGTGAGGGGAGGGGAAGGGAAGGGAATAGAAGGGAAGGTGAAGGAAGTGGAAGGAGGGGGAAGGGCACATGACTGTGGGCCTATCAGGGTGTCTCAGAAAGAACGTTTCCCTCCAAAAACCGACCTGGATTTTTTTGCTTACTTATCACTTCTTATCCTTGTTTTAGCTGTTATATTAGAAATATATACTCTTTTGAACATCTGGTGAAAACAAGAAGAAATCGGTGAAAAAAATAAAACCAAACAATGACTATCTCCCTAAAAATGATGCAAACATACTCTGTCCACGGCTACCAATAGCTAGAAACGTGTACATTGTAATTCTTATTGATTTGGGCACACGTCAGTCCTACATTTAATTAATTTGTTTCTCACACTTAATTTGTTCTGCAGTATTAAGTGACCTATATCCACTCATCCCGTCTCCCAATCATAAATGCAGAGTATGATTTTGGTTAAAGTCGCAACTTTCCATAGATGGCATGGACATAACTCCTACAATGGAATATTCTACTGAACTCTTGTTTGTAAAGAACCATCGTTCATCGTGAATGGGTATAAACGTTTTCCGTCAATGTAATGTAGGGTTCCCAGTAAGATGGCAATCATGGAGAACAGAGAAAAATTTCTGGAGCATGGCAAGACTCCAAAGAAGTCCAAGGAGAGAGATATGATCGTCAACGAACAGGGCGATCAGCCGCAAATAATGCTGCGTGCGTAGAGAACTGAACAATAAACTCTAAAACCAGCCAGCAACGGACCTTGAAATTTGAGAGTATTATTGGCCAGGAGGGTCTTAAACATTTTTATGTCGGGGATATTGGCATCCATGGTTTCCTCTGCTAATGCTAGCCGTGGACAGGGAAATACTCATTGTTTTGGTTATTTTTTCACCGTTTTCTTTCTTGTTTTCACCATATGTTCACAAAACTACATATTTTCATAATATAAAGCTAAAACAAGGATACAAATTGATTAAGTAAGTAAATATGGCCGTTTCTGGAGGGTAACGTTCTTTCTGAGACACCCTGTAATTTGTCGATGCTATTACCACACAATTTTTAATAAAATATTAAGATTTTTCATTCAAATACAAAAAATATACACAGCGGTACTACAAATTGTATTGACTTCGCATTGATTCAGTACGGTGACCTCTCATGTTTTGCCCTCCGTAAAATGGCCGCTGGGGAAGTTCCGGTTGTATCAATCGACGACTGTTCAATTACAGTCAAAGCGCAGGTCACACAAATACTGCTTATTTTCTTTTCAGCAGCTCAACTGGAACGAATGACCACTATGAAAAAAAGTGTAAAATAGATTTGGTCAAGGTACATTTTTGTTGGATTTCGCGTTGTTACCAACTTTGAAATTGTTTGAAAAAGGAGTAACCAGATAGATATATGTCTAAACAAGCATACTAAAGTCGGTGATGGTTGATATAAATGTAAAATTGTCATTTTTCAAATAAATCAAATGATACAGATTTTAGGTGCAAAGTCGGGCTAAAAACTTGCCACAAATAATGTTATTGGAAACGGACAGCTATGATTTTCTCAGTTTTCAAAGGTTACAGCATTTTCTTCCATAATCCATCAAAATTAAATTACAGAAACATACGAAACGGTCAAGTCCACGAAAATAACACAAAAATATAACTCAAATGTTTAGGCTCAATTTCACTGTGTGATTGCTACGGAATCAATCAATATTGCCATTGTTATAGGCAAGGCCATGGAACCAATCATCCGTGTATTTCCCAGATCTTCCATCAGCGGGTGAATGAACACATCGGATTGACTCGTGGTATATATAAAAGCAATAAAACTTGATCTCGTAAAAGGCCGAAGACTAAGTAATACTATATTTGGTATAGTTTAACATCATTTTTGGTACCACGATAAAGCGTTGGACATCAATTATTTTTTGCTCATAGCCACATATCTTATCAACAGTTTGCCAATGTTAGGTTGCCAGAAGTCCACGGTTTGTTTGTGGACACTACGCGACATGTTAAAATTTAATACTGTTTTAAAACAACTGTTATCACATAATTATTTAAGGAATATACATTTTCCGATATGCTAGGCAAACAAAAAACTACCGATTTATTTCTTGACTCATTTCGCGCATCTAATATTTGTAGCAGGTCCACTTAAAGTGGTTTAAATTTAAGCTTTCATTTCGGAAAACTTCGCAAAGATTCGGCACTGACACTTAGCTTGGGAATTACGCTCTAAGAAATCATGACCATTGCAGGCACAAAGCGTGATCCCTGTTGTCTGACTAATTACGTGCGAGTCCGCTATAGAGGCCAGTGATTGCAAACCGTGGCTTTATTCTCAAGACCAGTGATGGGCAGAGTAGTCGCCTGCGTCGTCTGAGGAAGTACCACAAGGATCTGTACTGGCTCCCATGCTGTCCAACTTGTATATCAGCGATTTACCTCAAACAACATCCAGACAATACGGATACGCCGACGATCTTGCCCTTCTCCACTCGGGCAGCAGCTGGGCAGAAGTATAAAGTACACTTACTGCAGATATGGCCCTACTTGCAGCATATCTCAAGACCTGGAGACTGAAGCTGAGCAAAGCCAAGGCCACTGCTACTGCCTTCCATCTCAACACCAAAGAGGCTCATCCCCAGCTTCAATTCAACCTCAATGGAGCGCCTCTGCCATACAATACTACTCCAACCTATCTGGGTGTGAAACTTGACCGGCAGTTTACTTAATGGCAGCACCTCGAGTCCGTATGCGCCGAGGTATCTTCGAGGAATAACCTCCTGTGCAACAGCTCTCACACTAAGAAGCTGGACACAGTACTCAACGAGACCTTGAGAACCATTACTGGTTGCCTCCGTCCCACTCCATCTGAGTTTCTACCAGTGCTTTCCAGCATTGCACCTGCAGTGCTTCGGAGAGAACACCACACGCACAAACTAGTGAATAAGGCTCTGCTGGACAATAAGCACCTGCTGCATAACACTGTCAAAGAATCACACCAGCTCGGCAGACAGACTGCTCTCGTCGACCTTTCTGTCGACACACTGCTAAACTCTCCAGCTCCCCATTCAAGATCTTACAGACATGGAATACTGCCTGGCTAGATACTCCAAGACCAGACCAACTAACTATTACACCTATGACAGAACTACCACCTGGTAGCAATCTTCCACGCAAGGAATGGGTCACCTTAAACCGGATTCGCACAGGAGTCGGTCGCTTCAACAGCAATATGCACCGATGGGGGCTGCGGCCATCTCCAGCCTGTCAATGTGATTCTCCATCACAGACTGCGGATCACATTCTCAATGAGTGCCCTACCTTTCGTCCACCGGTGGATAAAGACTTCTCAAACCCCAACCAATCAACAGTGAGCTGGCTCCACCGCTTAAAACATATTTAGCTGCTGCCTTATACGCAAGAAGAAGAAGGTCAGTGATTATACCACATTGAGTCGTATTTTACTGACATTAGAGAGAGCACACCACTAAATCACTCCGCATTTTGTGTAATGGTGGTTCCGGTAAAAACATACCGTCGATTGTAAGCAAATTGGTGTGGCATGGTGCGTAGATATTGTTGATTGTCAAATGTTAATATTGAAATGAATAGTGCAGACAATGTTCTATACTTGGAATATCAGAAATAAATGCATTTGAATCTACAAATAAATTAGGCCTTCGCAAGTACTCCGTGCTAGGATACGGCTATGGGTTTTACGTGTCGGGTAGAAAAGTGGTGAAATTGCTGTTATTGTCAAATTATCCTCTAGGGACGTTCAGGGATAAAATACACAATGAAATCGCCAAGCTCACAGAAATTACAATTTGTGCAAACAAACATTAAAGGAAGGTGACCCGATCGACAACCCTGTCCCTCACTTTTATTCCATCAAAGTTAAGATTTTCGTATCAGAAGGAAATTCGTATTTTTCTCATTACCCCAGGAAATGATTCCTTTTGATGTTATGAACAAAAACTTATCCAAATGCGGTGACCACATTCATAAACACACACACTGTCCTATGGGCCAAAATTTATTCATATTTATGCTGGACTGATTTAACTCAAAATTGTAATAAGATATTTTGATAATATGCTTCCATGTGAGGGAAAAACATGAACATTCGGAATATGATTGGGTCAGCTACCTTCAACAGAGTCAACTAATCAAAAATACAAGCTTCATATTTTGCCTCTTCGCGAGACGAAAGACATTGAAAACAGTACAAAACGTGATTTTTTTTCTGGACATGAGGAAAACTGGACATGATTTATGTCAAACTCACCATATAGAGAGCAAAACTCGATGTATAGAGGGCAAACTGGACAGATAGCGCTGTACACTCGACATATAACGCTGCACACTCGACATATGGAGAGGAAACTCGATACACAGCGGCTGAAACTCGACATGCGCGGGAAAACTCGCCATGATTTGATACGTGGAGCGTGCCATAGATCGTAGTCATTCAGGGCTATAGCTTAATACGAGTACGCAATGTAAAAAGTGACGTACTAAATGCAAATACATGTGCACTGACAAGTATAGAGAGACATTCAATTTTTTTACTGTAGAGGATTTAAATTAACGAGCAATTAACCTGGGATGAAATGACTAAATACGGTTTTTAACCCAGCATACCTCCTCAATTTCAACCATCTACCTCTCTAAAAAGGAAGATAGTCTCACGGTCGCTTAGATTTACTATACATATTTAACCCTCGTCTTACCAAGGCCGCCCCCCCCCCCGTGAACTTCGCTCCGGTGCGCTAAAACGCCACAAAAACTTTCGCAAAAAGCTTCTAGGTAATCATTCCCTCATCCTTTTTGGTCAGTTTAGCGAAAAAAAATGTGAAGGTAGTACCTTCACCGGGGTTATTAGGGTATGCCGTCGAAGGGTGGGAGTGCTTGCCACCCAAGGATATTGTATGGTGCCTTTTTGAATGTATTATGTACAGTATGGCTCTAAAACTCCATGTTAGTGTAAAACTAGCCAATTGCCATCATTTAGAGCTGAAAACCGCATGAAAATCCGATATTCCTATACGTTTTTAGCGCAAAATTGGATTTTCTCCTATTTCCTGTGGAAAATGCCAATTCGCGGACTTGATGACATCATTCTCATTGTGACGCCATACTAGGTATAGTTAGTTATACCAAATCCGGTTTTGTCCCCGTCAACGGGGGTGGCCGGATACACCTCACACTAACACTGCTGTGTGAGGATTTATTGGAGCAAAAGAGGTATGTTGGTACTTATTTTGGTATAAATGGACAGAGGAAGACCATAGCTATCCACTGGTATTAAAAATCATAAGCATCGGATTCTTTATAGCAAATTCTCGAGGGGGTGTTACAAAAAAGCTTGGTAAGACGAGGGTTAATATTTATAAGTTGTTTATGGTTCCTTGTTATTATTCGATGCAGATGACATCGCCGCCAGGACCTGATTGAGCACCTGAAAAAAATTGGATAAACACCAATCATTAGTCGAGTATCCAAACAATAGAGGTTGGATCGAACATTGAATTACATAAAGATTCTTTGGAGTTTCAGATTATTAGCATGTCTGCAGATACAAGGTGAGCTTTCTTTTGGCATCTTTGAGCAATTTTAATTTCAGCAACATATCATTAAAAATTACTATGACAGTTCCCCTTAGTATATAATTTTATCGCGATGTCGAATTAATAAATTGTGAGGCAAAATCTAGTAACTATTGTAAAAGTATATTTTAGAGCCAGTCGTGTGTGTTTATCACTATATATCACACCGTAGACATGTAGATATTAAACGTTGGTGACCCCATCGACAACCTCGTCCCCCACTTCAACAAAATTTAGTTTTGGTAACGGAAGAATTTTTTTCTCATTACCCCATTGAAATTTAAACCCAGAAAATGTTTCCTTTTAATGTTATAAACCAAAACGTCTCCTATGTAATCTACCACAATCATCTTCTTTGCGTATCCACAAGTTATTGGTAATGGCTTGCGGTGGTGTCTAGTCTTTGTCAAAGACTCGGTTTTATAAAGTCCGTAGGGTGGGGGGGGGCACTCAGAGAGGTTCGCAGAAGGTTGGTCCCTTTAGTTGATAGTATCCGGTAGTTTATCTTCCCATAGAGTAATACAGTAACAAGGTCTGTAACACAGACTAGGTGGTGTCAGGATTTATTCAACAGATTAACACAAAATGCATCGAACGTGCGAGACTTGCTTAAATCGAGCATAAAATTTGAACGGAATGTCCTATTTACCTAAAAAAAAAAGCAAATGAAAGCTGCAAGTGTACACTTTCCTATCATGATATAATCTCAATTAAGCTAGTAGACTCAATTTTACAATTTAAACCGAGGCGAACTAAGGTATTTGGCATTTAATCATATGAATATTTAGATACATTTTCCCAACTTGATATATTGCCACAAATACCTAGCCAATTATAGAGGAAATAATGAAAGTTATATCTTCAAGCGTGCATTTCCTAGCACCTTAATTTTTGTTTTATGGTTCACTAGATATCCCCAAGTAAAGGTCATTTCTAAAATTGCAGTTGATTCTGACCGTGCGTTTTCATGTTATGAGCAAATGTTTGTATCACAGTGCCCCATAGACAACTGTGTTGTAATTTCTGTCCGTTTAAAAATACCAAAATTACGATTTTCTACAAAGGAAGATCGAATTTGCACGTAAGATTAGGCATACATTATACTCAGGCCAACGGTTCAGATGACATAAAAATCTCAACTGATTTGATTTCGAAATTCATTGAGATCGGATCATAATATCAAGGGAGCTGGAATTATTTTAATCATAAAAGGAATCAACAATAATGGGACGGTCACTTTTTAAATTGGCCTAAGACAATAAGGACAACTTAATTTGACTGTGTGAACTGAGTCTTTCTACAAAGTCTTCTACTGGGTCTCTACATTCTGCCAGGAAAATCAGTATTTTGACCGCTCGGGACACGTCTATACGTCAACAGGCGTATATCGCTTTACATAGAAAACCGTAGGAGCAATCTCAACTATTGAAGCATCACTTTACTAAATTTATGATTGAAGCGGCTCAAAAAAAGCGGTAGGCCCCTGTCTTACTAAGGCTATTATATGCATCTTCTTCACATTATTTTGACATAATCAAGAAAAACAATCGTTTCAAACTTCGCTTTATTATTTGCACACGTACCGTGTTCGCTGTCCACACGTTCACATATAACTCTATATCGATCAGATTTCTTCAGACGAGAAAACGCCGGGTTCCACCAAGCCGCCAGTGGCTTATCCTTTCGCATCATCATGCTGGCGCCATCTTTAAAGCACGATAGCTCCTCTGATACTTTTTGAAGTTGGCCTGCACGTTTGAGGTACTGATTAGCATTGGTAAATACGGCTGCTACCTGTATCACAGATGTGTATAATATTAGAGATATGGAAACAAACCAAAAGATCGATATGTCCTATAAACGTAAACAAGTTTTGTTAGAAGGCTGATCCCTCCCGTGCCTCAAATTTAGTAATAAAATATCGGAATTTCCAAACCGTTTCTGCTGATATCTGACAAGTTGGTGTGTGCAATATGGGATCCCGGGAATGGTATGGAACTTGCGTAAGCATGGTGTTGTTTGTGTGTATAATCACGGAAGAGTGATCAAAAGTTTTGATGAACTCTGGTTACGACCACCAAGCGCGCAGCTTTTATTTTGCAAGCGCTGAAGCCTTTTGAGATCTACTTCATTGGCGTCATATAGGGCCTAGTAATAAATTGGCATAGTAAATGCGAAACAAGACCAAAGATCGTACAGCATGGTTGCAAGCATCAAAAGTGACAACCTACGAATACACCATAAATTACGAATATGGTAATTTATACTCTTACAGATAGCTTCTGATCTGATTGGACATACTCATGGTTTAATCAAACAAAGTTCTTTTCACACACAGATGCAGGAACAGAGGTGTAGCCCAGGTCCAAATGTATTGGAGGTAGATTTTTCAAAACACACGGCGTGGCAAAGACAATAAATTCTGTCAATTCTTGATTCATCTGCAGCATATTATTTGACATCCATGCGTTTATGTCAGATATACAGCTTGAAAGTTTTTAAGAGCATGCGCACAATCACCTGGAATCGTATGTCTTGCCTGCCAATCTGTTTTCTTTTATTTTTCCTGGTAAAGGGCATCTTCAATCTGGCAGTAGATCTACGGTTCATTGCGAACCTTATTTTATTGTTTAGAAAAATAAAAACAGTTTCAACTGGTGTGGCGATGAATTACAGCGTTATATGTGATGTATCGCCCTGTCTTATTGCGTTCGCCATTGCATACTGCACGCATCATTCCAACCTTTAGCCTCGTCTACCAAGTATCAGTTTATTCCGTACATGCTGTCATGGTAGTTGGGACACACTCAGGGAACTCGGTTTCACCGGGCCGAAACGGCGATCAACCGGCGCGCTGGCGTTTGAGTTTTAAAGCCGTCCCAACTAAATTTATTTCTGACTGTCTCGTTCAATCCAATTGATCTTGACTGCCTCTTTCCGTGTCACCGTCTGGCTTATACATTATTGAACCGTACTTCAAAAAGCTTGGACTTGATAGGTCGCCCAAGGAGATGCGACAATGTTTCTATCACTTATTCATCCTATCCTCTAACTCGGATATTGTCATTTAGTTACCGTTACCTCAATCAGTTTGCGTACCAAGGCCCTCGATCCAGAATGAGCAAAATTCTCAAAGTCGTCCCACCAGAGGAGGCAACATCTAAGTTGTCTCAGTAATTAATTTCCTCCAACGAATTCTGAACAGGAATAAATGTGCGTGAAAATGCCCCTTTTCATTAATTTGGCTTCAAATTTAGGCTAATTTGTCAGAATTCCCGAAAGTAAAATAAATATAAACAAATGCAAGCACTTTATACAATTTAAGTCTCAAACGCACTTCACAATTTATTCCACTGTCACTGGGATACTTCACATTTTTTCACATATTAACAGTATGACTACCCCTGAGACAAGCGGATAAAGTGTCTTGCCCAGGGCACAACATGTTGGCCCCGGCGGGCTCGAACTCACAATTAATGATCACGAGTCGTGCGCTTGTCCAATGACACCGTCTCTCTTCAAATGTTAAAAAAGTAGATGAAAAAGCCCCTTTTGCCTCGCGTTTGGTCCCGGCCTTTTTTTTTGTTTTGGTTTTTTTTTTTTTTTTTTTTGTTTCCTTTAGCCATGGACGAACTTACCCTGTCCCGGTCGTACCAACTGTACCATGGACTCGCGTGGATTCTCCCATCCTTATCTCTCAAAGTCAAAATTCTCAACACATTTCGTCACACCACCATGCATAGCATCATTGTCACAAGATTTGGTTTAAATACCCTTCCAAAAGAAGAAAACAATAACGACCGAAACTTACATCCCCATTCTTTACGGCTGTCGTAACTGCTTCCATAGAGGTACTATGAATAATCTGGCTTGTTTTGTAACGAACCCCTTAAACATTGAAACAGATACCGATTTGAAATTTAAATGCTGGCATAACATTTCAAAAAACATGGAGTGGTTCTTAATTTTCATACTGGTAAATGATTTGCCACTTTTTTTTTTTCGTTCAAAATCCCAGGGAAGACCATTTTTAACCATGTTACCATCTGAGTTTTCGTACGTCCAGGGCATGGAATTTTCTTATTGGGACCCTTTAACCTCGCGTCATCTATCATTTGCCTAAGGGGTTTGTAACTCTCCACAATCGCAGTTGGTGAAAGTTCCACACCCGTCTTGTGAAGGAAAGGGCTTTGTGCGACCATGGAAGAAGAGATGAGAAGGAACGCACGACTTCCACCATCCGGATTTTAATCTCTTTGGTCATTCATCCGCATAAACGGAATACATCGACCGCGTAACCCTTTTGATCGTATTCACTCTGCCGCAATCGAGATCGGCGACAAATCAGTACTAATACTTTTTTCGAAAATATGTACGAAACTGTAAAGGGTAAAAGTATAATTAGCATATTACAAAATGTTCCGGCTTTCTCCGGTGTGTATTTGTATTTGCTGTTTTCGTTAAAGTGCCCATGAAATCAAATAGAAATTGTGTGGTGTGTGTCACGTCTAACCTTGAGGGACCAAAAGCATTCAATTTTGGGTTGGTGATGACCTCAGTAAGTTAAACGATGATTTTTCAGATAGTATAAGAAATTCCAGTGAACTGTGTAATCTATTCTGACACGACTGAAAATCAATAGTTCCACAAATGATGTACTGGTATGTTTTTTTTTTTTTTCTGGCCCTGTTTAAATTGGGAATTGAAGTCCCCTGTAAGATTTGGACCAGGTTTATCATCTCATTTCCTGGATCTTTTAAATACGCAGTGTTTTGTACATTGTTATGCGTTCACTCTGTGCCCAAGACTGCGCAGTATGAGAAGAAAGGATGAAAGTTTGACTAGATTTGGAACGTGTGAACTTTTTTAATGTAAGCGCCATATAATTTTGAGTATTTTCTTTTTCAGCATGCATCGCGTGGGGGATTCGCTGATTCCCGAGACCAGGTTAGAAGTAACTATATCGCGGCGGGTACTCCCAGTCCCGCCACAACGGTAAGGACTAGGGCACTCAATTCATTGACTCTTCACGCAACATTAGTTTCACGCTTTATTTCTTATCGCCATGGAGCCCGGCTATGGGGGCTCCCGCAGGACTATTGTTGCTTTCACACCGAAAAACTGCAAATTTTTCTCGATTATGATACCTCGTAAGGGCACTTGTGAGGATAGGAATAACAATTGAAATTAGTGGGCCGCAGATGGATTGGTCAAACAAAGTGGATCGTTGTGGTTTCCTTCTCATCTCTTTCTTCCAAGGGGGGGTGTGGGGGGGGGGGTACGATCAACGCCATTTTGAAATTGTTAGGTTTTATCCCTCTTTCCTATCAAGGTCACATCTTTTATAGGTTGGGTTTTGCTAGATGGGCTATCTACAAACTGCTTTAGGTCAAGGTAGAGTAGACCATCGCTCACCATCTGACGTTTTTCTTGCCCAGTTTAAAAACAAAAAAATGCGATTTTAAACCTAGTGGAAGCGGAAGATGAGGCAACTTGTTTTTCTAGATATCAATCACGATTCTCAAGGAAGTTTTCACGAAAATTTGATAGACGGCCTATAGCTACAATATGCTCCCTTGTCCAACGACCTTTCAATTCAATACTTGTCGAATGCATTTTTCCTTTTATTCCTCGTGTAATATTGCCCAGAACCTATCTAGTGTGAGACATCAATGCCTGAGGGTTAAAGCTTTATTCAGTAAGGCCCAATCCTTCATTGAAGTTTTGACACTAGACTTAGTCAATGCTATATTACAAAGAGGAATTCCACAATTTTTCCAGTCGGTTGCTGATACATGTCAAGTGTAATCATCGATCTCTTTTTATGAATTCATTTTAGTCTTTGTGTTGTTTTGTTTTTTTTTGTTGCTACGTTTTTTGCTTTGTCTACCGATTCATGGTGTTTGAGATTAGGATAGTATGGTGGAAGACGAATGATGGCCGTGTGAGTGTTTTTTTGGCCAAATGTACGCTCGGCAGAGACTTATATAGTTCCCACTTGAAGTTGTGAAGGTTTTGTGAGCAAGTTTTGAAGTTTCGAAGAAAACCTTTGGTTACACGACGACAAATGGAATGTCCAACATTGGGTAGAATAGTTAAAGCAAAGCTGTTCCCAACATTCCAATTGGAATACATATATTAAATGTAATTTATCGACAGTGCCGCTATGCCCTTTAAGGTGGCCACCTTGCCTTCTTTAAAAATCCCAACTTTGATTACGCGTTTGAGGTCTTTTGCTAACAAAGAATCTCAGCTTATAATGCACAGGGTTGGAAACTCGCGCTTTTGATAAAATTGATCTCAAACATAACAGAAGATCTCAACAGACCCATGCAATTGATTCAGACAGGACCATTTGAGAGCGTGTGCAAGTTCAGGGTATTACAATTTTGATATACTTGCCTCTATAAAATTCATAAGCCTTAAATGCATTGTCATTTGCTTACACGTATTTTATCGGTCATGCTAGCTTAATACCAAATGCTCCTTGTGAGCCCAGCCATCTAAGAACGCAATCTTCTTTCCTGCGATGTCTGTCCACTGAAAACCATCGGGCTTGTTAGGTTTGGTGAAGAAAGCCCCCAAGAACGGCTTGCGGAAAGAAGTCGTAAGTTGCCCTCAGTGCCCGGTCATATTGTTGTACCACCCTTAAAGGTCCATGGCCCATAGCTAATAGCCCGTCTTCCCCAGAAGCTCAGAGTTTACCGGAAGTGGTCCAAAATTTTGGTATCAGAAGAAAGTCTCTATTTTTCCTCATTACCCTGTGAACTCTTAGGGCTAATGATGTTTAGTTTGGTGAGTTTATGACACACAGAAATTGACTCCATTTTGGTCGACCATATTAGTTTTTACACAGTACTCTATGGGGCTCACAAAATCACGTTTCTATCTGGTCACATCAAAACGGATTGAAATATCGGCGGAATTTCAAATGGGGTTTTTGGTGAAGGCCATCTATCAAGATGAAACTTTATATCTTTATAATCCGGACCATCCCCCCCCTTTAACAAAATGGAAAATACGGCCAATGTCGTTAAAGGAAAACACTATGCAATAACATATATCCAGAGCATATAAAGTAACTTTTACTAAAACACTTCCACTTATTACGAAATTGTGATGTGAAAATTTTTTTCTACTGCAGTGAATTGCTTCAAGCTATAATCTGCAGGTGCCATAGAGCAATTGTCATGTAGTTTTGTCTTTTACATGCATTCGTCAACGACTTCTTGCTTTAAACCTCCGGAAATGAAAAAAAAAATAGTATTTATGTAGCACCTGTTTACGTAAAGACCAGAGCGTTCATGTTCCGCTACCACTTGGAAATCACCATACTCACTTCCGTTTCATCAAGCAGCTACCATGAGGCGCTTGGTTTGACGAGGCAATTGCGAGGCTAGTACTTGACCGATGACACAAATGCGTAACGTTGACCACAGCAAGTGACTTTAAGCCGTTTTACGGCACACGTTTTCCATATACCTTAAAAGTGATTTAGCAATGGAATCCCAGGTTTGTGGGCCTGTTTGTCAATTCAGGTGAGTCTCAATGTATTTAAAAATGCAAATGGTGCGCCCGTAGGCGGAGTGCCAACATCTCTCTGTCAATTGCGTTTTGGGCCCGACTCCCTCATATAATGTTTGCTGGGGGGGTCGCCACCCCCCCACACAGCTGTCAAGCGCATAGGAGTTCGTTTTCAGCAAGTCGAGCAAAAAGGATGATATAAAAAGGCTTATTCTGGAAATTTTAAACTTTGGTATCAAAAACAAAACATGCAATAACCTAAATATTGTGCGGCTATTTTGTGTGTAAATATGATGTGATTCTCCCCTTGGTTAAACCACCTTCAACGTTCGTTTATAAATCAAAATGCAGTCGATCATAAGACAGACAACACACATATATATAATAGTATATATATACATTTTATTTTTTTTATTTGATTATAATTCAAAGATGTGCGTTAATAACACACACAAATCTATGATCAGTGATTTTACTCAAAGTCAAGTTCATCGGGCAACCCTTGCACAATTTTTTTTGGATTCACGTAGTATATAAATATATATATATATATATATTATATATATATATATATACATTTTTTTGATTCACGTAGCATATATAATCTATATATTATATTATCTATATATATTATATATATACAATACAGAAGATGGGAAACGGCGTTGTACATTTTACTGGATCAAATTTGATGCACACTGATAGAAAGAAGATAAACTAAACTAGAGTAAAGAATCATTGGCTAATGCGTAAAGTATGATTCAGAGTAAAGATGATTGCTACAATTAGGATCAACCGCCAACACAATGGCCTGAATAGCTAGTTGGGTAGAGCACTGGTCTCGCAAATCCAGAGGTCGCCCACGTTAATCCCGCTTCAGCCAATGATTCTTTACTCTCGTTTGGTTTATCTATAATATCTATATATAATGCAAGCCAAGATATAACGATTAAAACAGACCCTCTTTTTTTCATCCACTCTCACTGAGATTTACCACAAGTTAGTGATTATCGTTGTGCTCTGCAGACACAAGATTTGTGGTTAAATCGTGTGATTGACTAAATAGACCTGAAGGTGATATGGCTGCTAAATTACTGCGTGCTGTATCTGAACATTATCTTACATGGTATCTAATAATAATACTTTAACAGCTGACCAATTCTATCTAAAGGGTTACCTGTGGAAATCTAATTGTCGGGAGTAATGCATGTTACATTGAACAAATTTTAAAAAAAGAAATGGCATGTGCTGAAATGAAACTTTTAGATTCAAGTCAATTGTTAAAGTAGAGAAATTAATCAATGAATAACAGGTGTTCTGAACCTCTTAGCTTAGTTCAATGAAAAGGAATGGCACGTTCCTATCCTCCATTTGTGTTATTTATAAAATCTTCACAAAGATGAGAAACTTCAGAAATCGTATCTGTCGTGTCATTACACATTGGGTCTGGACAAAAGATGCCAGGGAAACAGGTACTTGCCGAGCAAAGGACTTTCATGTCCCAAGCCTTTTAATTTCTTATCTTGTTAAAAGAATGCGACTACATGTATGGACATTTAAACCCATGGGCCACTTAGTTTACAAGTATTTATCACAAAAACTGCACAGATAGAGATAACACATCATAGGACAACTGCGCAAGTTTTGATTTGTGCTGATCATAATTGTTTAAAAAGCTACTGTAGGCCCAACATTGCATTGTTATTATTTCCAATGCCTAGTTGCCACTTAATAAATCTAAAAAACTAATGCCCTGTGCATTTTGTAATTTCCTTAGTGTTGAAAGGTGCAACGAGAGGTTTTTTGAGGCAACCCAAATCTTGTGTCCATAATAGTAATTTCATATAGACTAAACACTCAATAGATTACTTACTTGGATTGGTACAGAAATGTCTTTAAAAAAAAAAAAAAAAAAAAAAGGTGATTCTGATGTGCTATATTTTCAATATAAAACTTAGGCTGAATTTCGTATTTACTCCTATACGAAATTAGTATTCACAATTTTTGTACCACAAGGAAATCATTTTCAGCTTAATTCTTTAAGATGTGGGTGGTTATTTGTGGGGGAAAGCTTTAAACCCAGGGCTAAAATTAAGTACCTTGCGAAATTTTTTGGAAACACCTGCTATGTAAAAAATCTCTCGGTGCACCTTTAATATTAAATGGCATGCCATGAATACAGCAGTACATTCAATGTGTTGGAAATCGCTCACCCGACAGCGCGGACAAATGCATGTTGTTAACTTGGTGAATCCCATTGGAATGGTGAAATTTTTTTTTGGAAAAAAAAACAGATAGCCTTAATAATCGTTCATATTTCTGGTTGGCGTGGGCGGATTGTCATGGGATTTGCACATTTATACAAAGATTATAATTAATATTCAACTTGAGAATGAAATTCACAGCTTCAGCAGTTTTGAGACATCGGGTTTTATCTGCTTGCACAATTTTTTTTGGGACCACCCTATGTAGATATATATATAGATATATTAGATATATTACACCTTCAAAATTAAAAAAAAAAAAAAAAATACATACACACACACACAAACACACACACATATATATATCATATATATATATATATATATGGGAGAGATTGATTGATAGATAGTATATATAGAGTATTAGGTGTATGGGTGTGTGGTGTGTGTGTGGTGAGGGTGTGTGTGTGTGTGTGTGTGTGTTGTGTGTGTGTGTGTGGTGTTGTGAAGAAGAGTAATGAAGAGTAAAGGGTGCTACTAAGGATCAACCTCACGTCTAAAGGGCTGAATAGCTCAGTTGGTAGAGACACTGGTCTCGCCAAATCAAGAGGGCGCCAGTTCGGAATCCCGCTTCAGCCCAATGCTTCTTACTCTCGTTTGGTTTATATATAATTATATATGCAAGACCAGAGATCTAAAACGATTAAAACAGACCCTCTTTTTTTCATCCATTCCAATGAGATTTACACAGTTAGTGATTATGGTACAGCAGAAGATTTGTGGTTAAACGTGTGAATTGACAAATAAGAACCTGAAGGTGATATGCTGCTAAAAAGCAGTGCTGTATCTGAAAAGTTCTTACATGGTATCTATAATAAAACTTAAGCTGAACAATTCGCTCTAAAGTGTTACCTGTTGAAATATAATTGTAGGGAGTAATGCATGTACATTGAACAAATTTTAAAAAAGCAATGGATGTTGCGAAATGAAATTTAGATTCAAGTCCAATTGGTAAAGTAGAGAAAATAATCCAATGAATAACAGGTGTGATCCTCTTAGCTTGTTAAATGAAAAGGAATGGCACGTTCCTATCCTCCATTTGTGTGAGTTATAAAATCTTCACAAGATGGAAACTCAAGAAAATCGTATCTGTTGTGTCCTTAACACCTTGGTCTGGACAAAAGATGCCCCCACCCCCCCCCCCCCCCGCCCCCCCCCCCCCCCCACCCCCCCCCTCCCCCCCCCCCCCCCCCCCCCCCCCCCCCCCCCCCCCCCCCCCCCCCCCCCCCCCCCCGGCAAACAGGTTACTGCCAAGCAACGGAACGTTCATGTAACCAAGCTATTTTAATTTCTTATTGTTAAAAGAATGCGACTTACATGTATGACATTTAAAACACTGTGCCACTTAGTTACCAAGTATTTATCACAAAAATGACAGATCGAGATAACAAAATCGACATACGGCAAAGTTTGATTGGGCTGATCCTAATTGTTTAGATGCTACTGTAGGCCAACCATGCATGTTTGTATTCCAATGCCTATGTGCCACTTAATAAATTCTAAAAACTAATGCCCTGTGCATTTTGTAGTTCCTTAGTTGTAAAGTGAACGAGAGATTTTTGAGGCTACTCAAATATTGTGTCATAATAG
This sequence comes from Ophioderma brevispina, assembly GCA_023653785.1. NCBI lineage: Eukaryota > Metazoa > Echinodermata > Ophiuroidea > Amphilepidida > Ophiodermatidae > Ophioderma > Ophioderma brevispina. The sequence continues at coordinate 18,471 of JAMKCH010008765.1, forward strand.
TAATTCATAGAGGACTAACACACTCAATCGATTTCTTACCTGTATTTGGCTACAGAATGTCTTAAAAGAGGAAGAAAAAAGGGGATTCTGATTTCTTAGATTTCAATATAAAACATAGGTGAAATCGTATTACTCCTATACGAAATTAGTAATTTCACAATTTTGTACCAAAGAAACATTTCTCAGCTTAATTCTTTCAGATGGGGTGATTGTGGGGGAAAGGAGCTTTACACCCAGCGCTAAAATCAGTATTGCGATATTTTTTGGAACACCTGATATGTAAAATCTCTCGTTGCACTTTTAATTATTAAAATGGGATGCCATGAATACAACAGTACATTCAATGTGTTGGAAATCGCCTACCCGACAGCAGAACGGACAACTGATGTTAACTGTGTGAATCCCATGGAATGGGTCTGAAAACCAGAGAGCCGTTAATAATCGTTCATATTCTGGTTTGGTGGGCGGATTATCACGGGATTTGCACAATTTATACAAGATATATTAATATCACCTTTGAGATGAAATTCCAGCTTCAGCAGTTTGAGAAATCAGGGTTAATCTGCTTGCACCACTTTTGGACACCCGATATTATATATATATATAAGATATAGAGATATATATATAAGATATACACACATATATATATACATAAACACACACACACACACACACATCATAAATTAGTTTGTTTTATAGTATATATATACAAATATGTGAGAGATTGATGACAGATATATATATAGTAGTATGTGTAGTGTGTGTGGGGGTGTGTGCGGGGGTGTGTGTGTGTGGTGTGTGTGGTGTGTGTGTGTGTGTGTGTTGTGTGAAGAGTAAAGGTGTTGGCTTACTAAGGATCAACCTCAACGTACTAAGGGCTGAATAGCTAAGGTGTAAAACACTGGTTCTGCAATCCAGAGGTCGCTGGTTCGGATCCGCTTAGGGCAATTCTGATCATGTTTTAATTATAGATATATTGCAATGTCCACTTTGCCAATGTTGTTATGAACTGCCAAGTTTGTTTGGGGACAGTACGTGGCATTATGAAAATAAATTAATAAAATTATCAATCGTTTTTTGAAGGATCTTTGTTTTCTGATATGCTAGCAAGAAAAAATTATATACAATTTATTTTCGAATATAGCGCATTAGTTTAACACGAAAACAATTGTGCGAAATCGAGATCTAAAAATCTAAATTTTGTATAAATTATGTTATCTAGCATAATTTCCTCAATTCAAAATTGTCCTGAGCTGAGAGTCAACTCCACTGTAGGACATGTTTTGAATTTTTTTATATGAAATAAGGACGGAGACGAGGTCGTATACGGACTAAGAAAACCCCATTACCGGCCCACATCAAAGCCGCCCCACCAAATAGGTTGGGTTGTAAGTTGTATTGCTGTAATCTATTTTGATTCATTTGGTGAGTTAATACATTGAATGGGGGATTCGCCCCCACATCTGCCTTTTCCGTTTCCTTTTCATCTGAATTCGATTTAGAATTCCTGAAGATACTATCAGGTTTAAACCTCTGGAGTACACAACTCGTAAATGGAACGCCGCTCTTCTTCTGAGACGGCTCATAATATGTAAACATCTTCTAGTAAAATGGGTGTGTTTCTTCCTCTACTGATGTGAAAAACAATTGCTTCTATATGGGTCCAATGCGCATCTTTATTTTTTCAAACTGATGTGTATTATGTTCTATCAAATAGAAACAAAGATCGTAACAGATAGTGGATTCTTGTCAATCCGTACTTGACTATAGAAGAGTCAGCGGATATTGCACTTCCTCTGAAGTGATTTTCCAGTGCAAACTACATTGACAGGGATCTTACCTTAATGATTCATGCTACGATAGGAAATGTCAATAGGGTCGCAGTATAAAAATAAGGTTTACTTTCTGATTTTCATTTTATGGGACTTATACGTTATTTAAATTACATGTCTTTTATTTTCTTTTGGCTTTGTTCCAGTTCATGGAAAAATATGAATAGCTATCGTGTTTATCACATAGGTATTGGTAATTGGTTGAGACACTGCCTCTGCTTTTGACAAATATTGAACAGGATGCAAGCATACCATAAGAAAATAAATAAGGCATATAAAACCAATATTTTTACTCTGATTTTAATTGTAGTCTGAACCCTTATGTCAGCTTACAAAATAGGTACACGACCATATCGCGCAAACCAATTATATTTTCACCACTAAACAAGAGTAGTATGGCTAATCACAAGAGAGGTTCACACAAATCATTTTCAATGAGTTGGCAATCATGCCTATCTTTATATATCAACGTATTACACCTCATGAATATTAATGAACATAACGCTTTTTCATTGGCTGATTCCAATTACAAGTGCTATTTCCCTAACCTCGTCCCCAAAGTCACAGTGCGGTGTAATAAACAAATATTGCATAGTTTATATTGGGGAAATAGGGGACACTATTTTCCTTGTACTGATACGGGCCTATCACAACTAACCCTTCGGGTTCATATCCTTCGGGTTCGGGTGATTGGCGCGTACCCGCACAAGGCGAAAATGTGTGCCCTATTCCCTAAACCACACTGTTAAAAAATGTTAATTAACATAACCGCGTTTTGACTGGCAGCTGGGACTCACAACGTTTAAAATGACGTTCTTTTCAGTTAATTTTGCACGTTTCGAGTCCCACTTTACAGTAATTTTGAACATTTCGAGCTCCGACTGATAGTTAAAACGCTGTTTTTAAGAACATTTTGAACAGTTCTTTGTATGTTAGATTAAGCTTATTCTATAACACTGTGTGTACATTCACGAGAAAAATTAGATATTTTAGTATTTGCATGACTGCATTACATTGTATATTTACCTACCTACTTTACTCCTTTCACCTCTATCCATTACTTTCGCAAAACCCAGTTGGCAAGGATAGGTGAATCAATCGGTTGGCCGACGATGAGCAATGAGTTGGTAGGTTGATACTAGTTTCTGATCCCAATGTAGGATTTAGAGGCGCGTGATCCTCGGGATCATCACGACTCATCAGTGATGCCTATCTGGGGTACATGACACAGATCCCAAGTATGGCGGTGAAGGATAATCCCCACACGGACATCAGGATATGGGGGAGGTTGTCTCAGGACTCTTTCCACAATGGAGACAGCATCCTCCACCTCTCTTTTGTCTTGCAAAAACAGTGTGGGTGCCAACTTGTGCTCTCTTTCCTTATCTCCTTTATTGAGTTATATACTTAGGTCAAACCAACTATGGTGAATAGTACCTGCTGCCGTGTAGGTTGGACTCGTGTGTGCGAAAAAGGCTAAGGGACCATCCCTGACCGAAAGGCACTGCTGCTGCCTTGCAGAGTGTCACCGTGAAAGGCAAAGGCTAAGGGACCTTCCCCAACAGAAAGGGTGCTGGAGACCTGGCGAATCCCAGCTACTATTTAGCTAATTGACAAGATGAATAGTTCACAACGTAGCACCAGGGTTAAAGCCCCTGATTAAAAGTCTGTGCCTTCTGAGTCAACATTGGTTATACCAATACGCATGATGGGTTGGTCCAAAGCCTACTGGACGGTCCAACCCTGATATTGACAAAAGATGCATGGACAACTTTGTTAGACGCAAAAATGCTTCATCATTAGCACATTTAATGTCCAGACACTTTCAACAACAGCCAAGAAAGAAGAACTCGTACATGAAGCACAACTGTATGATATCGATGTCATCTGCATACAAGAACACCGCATTGTGCACAGTGAACCGCTACTACAGGAGAATATCCATGGATATGCACTTATTACAGCCTCTGCCTGGAGGAACAAGAGAAATGCAGTACAGGAGGTGTGGGGTTTCTTTTATTACCAAAGGCTTTCAAGTCATGTGCAAACCTTGTCAACTTTAATGAGCGCATCTGAAGCTTAACTGACGGCATTCCGAAACAAACAGTCATTTTGGTTGCTTACAGCCACCACAACGACTATCCAGAAGAAACTGTCTCTCACTTTTAACATGAACTTTCCACTGCCACCAGTACAGTTCCAGCCCATAATCTTCTGTGCATCCCTGGAGATTACAAACCTAAGCTTGGGCTGACGACGCGCTGTTCACTTGCAACAACGAGTCTAACAGAAATGGAATGTACATGATGAGCTTGAAGACAAGAACTCCAGCGCAGTATATGATGTCCTCACTTCAGCCAACAAGAAATGGCATTGGAGATGCTACCTAGAAAAAAGACGACGACTACTGCCTTTGCCTAAACGACAAAGTCAGCAAAGCCAGTGAAAACTGAAGTCTGCAGCAAGAAGCACCGGACTAAATCCACCAGAAGCTCCATGCAGAACCTTGATGCTGCTAAGGTGCAGCACTTGACAATGCTTACAATGTGGTGCTTGAGGAGCATATTAACTCCAGGCTGAAAGCACTTGACGCCCTATATCTTGAAAAAACAAGCATGCTGCTGCCCTGGGGGCGGCCTTGCTTTGACGGATCGTGACCGATAATAAGGCTACCCCACCTATAAGAATCAACGGTGAAACAACTTAAACAACTGATAGCCCTTGGCACATGGTTCAGGCAACTTTAGGTCTCGTACTTGCAAGTCAGTTCAGAATACACTAACTTGAGGAACCTTTCTTCAATCACAAGATAGCAAATGCCCTTCCACCAGACTGAATCTTTCACTATAGAGGGCTTCAGATCTGCCTGAATAAACTGAAGAACACCAAGAAACCTGGTCCCGACCACTTCCTGCAGTACTCTGGAAGAATCCACTATTCCATGATCAACGGTTGGAATTTTGTAACAACAACACCTACATGGGAAACAAACCAGCTGCCTTTTCAACAATCATTCATCATTCCTCTAACAAAAGAAAGGCGACCTCCAACAAAACTACAGAGGAATCACAGTGTCACCACTGACCTCTAACATCTACAACTCAATATGCTGCTCAACAGAATCACTACCTCATAATCCCATTCGCAGGTACGAACCAGAAAGGTTTTCCTCAAGGCAATCAACACTAGCTCAAGATAACTGTGCCCTCAGAAGGATCATAGAAGAGTTTGGAGAATTTCCAAGAGAAACAGCCTTCAAATTTGTTTTGTGATTTTTCCTCCAAGGCTTTTTGACGTGTAAACAGTGGTGTACATGCTGTATATTCTCGCCACTACGGTGTCCCAGACGAGACTGTCAAAGCAAATGCCATCATGTATGATAACCCATATAGCTTTGTGCAGATCTTGGATGGGCCCACAAAGGAGTTCCTAACAACTACTGGAATCCTCCAAGGAGATACTATTGCTCCCTATCTCTTTGTAGTCGTGGTTGATTACATCCTCAGACAGTCTTGACATCATGAACGACAAAGGACTCACCATCAAACCCAAGCGTTCTAGACGTCACCAAAGTCAGCATCTCACAGACCTTGACTACGCAGATGATCTAGCTCTAACAGCTGATCTGATCTACTAACATCACTTGAGAATGCTGCAGACAAAGTCGGCCTACATCTAAATGCCAAGAAGACTGAATATATGGCTGTCAATGAAGAAGATGATCATCAACCTATCTGAACAGCAGATGGTAGCCAACTCAAAGAGGTCAAGGACTTCAAGTATCTAGGGTCCTATGTTGCCGAGATCAAGAAAGACTTCCTGTCACGCAAAGGACAAGCTTGGAATGCCTGCACTAAACTACACCACTTATGGCAATTTGGTATCTCCAATTCAACCAAGCTGAAATTCTTTAGAGCCTATGTAGAGAGTATCCTGATATATGGATCTGAGACCTGGACCTGGAAGAAAGAGCTACAGGATAGACTGGATGGCACCTACACCAAACTTCTTATGCGAGTACAAAACATATCCTGGCGTGAGCACAAGACCAAAACACAGATATATGGAGGTATCCCTCCAATTTCATCTTCTGTTGCCCAACGCCGTGCACGATTTGCCGGTCACTGTCATCGTGCGACTGACCAAGTAGTCTCAGACGTCACATGTTGGAAGTTACCATGCCAAAACAGGGGTCGTTGTCCCTTTAACTACATTGACGTGATTGCTCGAGACATCCAGCTGGATCCATCTGACATCCCCAACCTAATGACAAACAGGGACATTTGGCGCTACATGGTGAACAGCGTCTCGGCTGCGGCCGTTAGATAGATAGTGTACATTCACGAGAAAAATTAGATATTTTAGTATTTGCATGACTGCATTACATTGTATATTTAATAAAAATGTTCAGATCTGACTTAATTTTAACATTTCGAACACGAGGCTGGTACACATAAGTTCTGAAACTCTGAACAAAAAACTACATCAAACCAATATGATTTGTATTTAAATAAATAGTAATCGTTCTGATGTAATTCGCTAGAAATGTGATGAACAATTCTGACTTTATAATATTATTATTGACGAATTCGCAAGCTCGACATTGAAACCGGGAAGTTGAAAAAAAGCTTATACAAAACACATCCTTGTTATACTGTATATGTTGGTGTTAAAGAACTTTTTTCCGAAGGGATGAACGTATATAAATCCCCTTTTTGCAAGCCTTTCACAGCACTCTCTATACTTGACCACCGTGAATATGATGTGAAGGCCTGATTTGAAAACGGCAGCCTGCAGTTATCTAGTTTTAGTGAAAATGGGAGCTAATCAGCACGGTGATCCTAGCCCGATATTCACATTCGCACATTCGGATATTTATTTCCATCAAAAAAGGCAGCGAGTGCTCATGCCGCTCACCCAAGGTTCGAACCCTTAAAATTGACCTTTTAATGGGTATATGCGTCGTTGGCGTTCCTACTGTTACTCTCTTAAAACAAAAGATTGAAAAATCAATCTAAAAGATTGAGTTGAGGGCAAAGTCTAATATTTCATTGAAAATGCAATGGAATTTGGTTTGAATTTTCGATCTTTAAGACTGATTCTCAATCTTATTTTGGACTTTTCTCTCACCCCAATCTTTCCATTTAAGAGAGTAGGCTTCTAGAGAAGTTTAGTTTGTATCTATAATAATACAGGACCTAATAAACTGCAAAAAATGTCTTGTTTTGTTGAACGTGTTAATTTTTCTAAGTACTAAAACAAAATCTCTCAAATGCTTTACAAAGATAATCCGGCCGTTTCCTCTGTTGTCTTTCTTAAATATCTTTACTTTCTCACTCCTGATAAAGTTACATGTATAATCAGTGTATGAAGTGCTATTGACTATTGTGTGTAATATTGAATGACACAATATAATGAAATAAAAGACTGAGTTTCCCATGCATAAATGTGTGTGCCATCGTACATAATTTAAAATTTTATTTCAAGAACAGTCATTTCATCCGAATCAACGTAGAATTGCTAAAATACTTTTTTCTTATCCAAATTTATCTTTTCTTATCAGGTTCCGATGTAAGCACGCCTACCGCAAGCACGCCTAACGCAAGCACGCCTACCCCAAGGAAAAACAATGCTTCTGTATCAGCATCCTCATTTATAAAACTAATGTGCATAATCACGGTCTGCTTGTTTTACAAGTAGACAAAAATCGTAAAGATCAATAGTGGATTCATCAGATATGCTGATGCTGTTCGTTTAGAGTAATTTTGCTGTGGAACCTATACTTAAAGGTGCATTTCGTGATTCCAGCACCTTGTGTTTTATTCATTGTTCAGTAGATATCCTGAGAAAAGCTTATTCACAACTTTTTAGCTGATCCCACTTTGCGGATTTGTGTTATGAGCAAATGCTCGTTTCCCACCGTCCCATAGGCCACAGTGCTATAATTTCTGTCCAGAAAATACAAAATTGCTAATTACTTACGGACCACGACCGAATTTTTGTACGTAAGATTTGGCACAACCTGGATTGCTAATGTTAACGGTTCAGAATGATATTGAAAAACTCTCACACTTTTTTAGGTAAGTCGGGGGGAACGAGACTGTGGATCACGAAATGCCCCCTAAATAATTATTAGTGACTTAGGGACCAATCCAACACTCATCCGTATGTTGACCAGCGGTTTATGCCGGTTAATACACGTTCACTGTTTTAGAACAATAGGAAACCGGTTCAAACCGAAAAGAACTGGATAGAACCGCTAGCCAACCGGTGGTTGAGTTTTGAAGTGGCCCCTTAAGGTGGGTTCATACTTCATCGACAGACGTCTGCTGACGCTAGCCTTCCGAAATGCTTTTGCGCCAGATCATGAACATATGCGTTCGTGAAAATCATGTTCTAAAGCTAGAGTCGGCACACGTCTGCAGATGAAATATGAACCCACCATTAGGGGTTTAGTCTATAATGTACTTTCAATAAGATATGCCTACTCACGGTAAAAATAAGCTCTATTCCGCTTTTCATTTTTATGGCACAACGTACAATTAATTAAAATTTGGGTATTTTGCTTTTGGGTTTTTTCCTGTAGTACAAAAAGCCGAAATTGATTATGTTTTCATTATACATTGGTAATTGGTTGAAACACTACCACCCGCTTGGTTTGAAGATTTGAAGAGGAAATGCAAGCAAGAAACTAAATACGGAATATTTTATTCATGATTTAATTACTTGCTAAACAACCCTTTATGTCAGCTTTACGAAATGGTACAAGGGCATATCACAATAAACTGATTATATTTCGCACTAACAGGATAGTCTGCTAATCACAGAGAGGTTCAAATCATTGCTCTTGATAGTTGTCAATCATGTCTATCTTTGTACACGGCTGTTACAATGGCAGTAGTCCTAAAGTAATGATAATCGTAAGACCCCCCCAATGCAAAATGCAAAAAAGAAAAAAACCGCACTGTTCAAGATATGAATCGTCATTCATTTACGTGTTGTAGAAGTGTCCTTGCGACCTGTAATGACCAAATTACCGATTTTGTCTTTATTAGTTGCTTTCAGTCTTAATAATTTTGCAGGGTATATTAGATAGCAATTCTTTTTAGAGACGTGCAAATCTGACTTTTGATAATTTTGACGACGTTTCCACTGCAAGACAAAAGAAAGCAAAACTAAGAATAACAATTTGAAACAAATAGGTTTTTTGAGCAGATGATTTGAATTTGTCAACTGTTGGAAAAAGGGACCCCCACTACGGATATTAATGGTGAAGATTATTCACAGTTTAGGACCACCAGTGGCGTAATTTCTTTTTGACATTGGGGGGGATGGGGTTGACGAAAATTTAACTGAATGAAACAGGTTTGCTGAAAAGATCCATTACTAGCATCCATTAACTAGCACACAAATTTTGGCATTTAAAGTCTCAAACCCTTAAAGTAATTGCAACTAGAACAAAATGCGCGCGAAGGCGGCGTAAATATTTACCAATTTTTAAGCTATTATGGTAAAATATGAGGTTATTTTGGTCACAAAACACTGAACAGGCATCAACATATTGGGGGGATGATCCCTGACCACCCCCCTCATATCAAATATGGGGGGAGATATCCCACCCCATCCCCCCGGGATTTCGCCCTAGGGCCCAGCCCTTGAGAAGGGCCTGTCCCCCCATCCATTGGCGTCCTAGAATTTGGGTTCAACCATGGCCGACGGGTGGTAACTGCGCCAGGGCGGGCTTTATTCGCCACTAAAAAACTCGCTCGTGTACCAGGGACAAAGCCCATTCAAGTGCTTTATACACAGTGAGAAGAGTTCTTAAATCGTATACGATCCTCAATAGGCCACCAGTGCAGGTCATAACAATACGAGTGATATGACAGGATTCCGACTTTTGGTATATCAAACGAGCACTTTGTTTGCGCATTTGTAAACGAATTGAGTGATTTTTTGAAGCACCATTAAACAGAAGGTTGCAATAGTCCAAGCGAGACAGGATTAGTGGCCGAACGATGTGTGCACAGGTAATCAATCAAATCTATGACCTACGAGATGAAGATATTGTGAATTTGCCAGTTATGGAACACCTTAGGTTGGTGACTGTTCTGAAAGATTCATATTGGAAAGTCCAAAAGACACACCAGATTACGGAGACTGGAAGATGTTGGGATAGGCCGTGATACGTTTGCGATTTTCACCATCTTCCCGTGATACACGCTGTGAATGACCTACTTCCCTTCACAAAATTTATATTATGTATTAAGTATGTTACGATCAACTTGACAAAGGTCAAAATCACCTCTAAACTACGGATTGAAACTCCTGAATAACTAGTCAATACACTGTAAACTTGATTACACTATTTAAAACAATTTAGTTTAATTTGTGTTGATTAATCAATCCCGTTAAAACATCGATTAGGTATCAATATCAAGACTTATCTACAATATGTTAATTAATAAATTGCTAAACTTTTACTACCTGGTGTGTGCCGCGATTCGGGCTGCCAGCGGCCTTAACTATAAAGATGCAGAATAATACAAAGAGTCCGGGCGAATATTCCAGCGTAAAACTTCACTTTCCAATAGTAGGACGTGTCCAAGGACGACTTGTCCTTCCTTAAGAAAACCAGCTCCTTAAGACTCCCGAAGCTCGGAGATCGACTAAAACATAAATTCAAAGTGCTGTAGCTTGTTTTATGTACTTAATAAGGATGAGAAGCACTCTGAATCCAACAGTTTCTTGAGCTGGTCCCAGTCTGCCTTGCGAAGTTCCACCACCTTTTCACTGGCTTTCTTGGTACAGGGCTTAGCATGGCTCTCCTGAGCGATCAGTGATGGTCTGTTTTGGGACTTCGAACGGTCCGAGAACAGTACGTGAATGGAGATGGTGTCCATGTTGCAAAAGCAAAGTCAGGGTTTGTAGACGTATTCCACCTTCCAGAGTGAAAGTGCCTGGTGCTTGGGGTCGTGCAAAAGTTGTACACGATTTTGAGGCCCAGTCTCTAGGGTAGCTCCATCAGGGTTGGTTTTCTGTAACCCCAGGTAATGCTATGACTATTAGAGTCGCCAGCGTAAATGCAAGTGCACCATAAGTTGGTCGATAGTCTGCTTGAAGCCAATGGTTAGGTGGCTTGTAGACATTGGTGACATGAACACCTGCAATTTCGGTTGTTGCCCATTCCAGGGTGGAGTCTGCAGGTGAGGTTGCAATTTGTTTCCATTGGGCTGAGTAACTAGCAAAGGTGGCAATCCCGTGGGTAGCGCTCTCGGTGTGTGCAGCTACACTGTTAAAAATAAACCTGTAAAAAAACAGGCATTTGACTGGCAGCTGGGACTCACTACATGCAGAACGTAAAATAACTGGAGCTGTAAAAATACGAAACCACTGCAGGGAACGTAAAATAATGGCGTAAAATCTCAGCTTCAAAGTTATTTTTGGTTTTTGACTTGTTTAAGCAATATTAAGAATTAAAACGTTATTACAATCCTCTGACCAAATTTTCACGTTGTAGCTATGGCATCATACAAACGTTGTATTTACGTTACCACGTGGTTGTAAAAAAATTTGTAAGAGAGTTCCTACATATCCATCTCCATGCTGATAAGGAGGCAAACCGATGGCGTGAATAAATGAAGGCAAACTCAAACGAAGACTGCAGTTTACTACATACAAAGTTATAATTTATTATTAATGTCGGCCGACCACAGAAAATTACAATGTGCAGTTGGACAGACAAATAGCGATGTCCAAACCCCAAGTTAACCGCAGATTCTCTGACGCTCACACAATAGCAAGGCGTCCTTTATTCCAAGCCCACGGTAAATTCATAAGATTTACATAACAGACTTTCGCCTCACAGGTGTTAGAAATTCCAGGGCTATGCATTCAACCAGGTCTCTCATCTCGCACAGTTCGAACGATCTAGAAAAAGGTTGCCGGTTTTATGAGATCTATAACCCTGTATAAAATTATTAAAATCCCTGAATAAGTTTCCTACAAGTTATATTTCAGGCAAACAATTTTGAAAAGGGCAATAAACAAAGGGAAAACGTGAAGAAATAAAGATTTAAAACAGTTTATTCACTTTGTTTTATATGGTAATGCACATATTATAATGTCACCAATTATTTAATCATCTTATGAATAATCATAATACATGTACCTTACATAGATTCGAACCAGGGCCTTAAGATTACAAGTCCTAAACCTTATCCACTACACTACATGACTTTACTGATAGCAGCTTCTAAAATTAAATATATATATATGTGTGTGTATACCACTTTTTTTTCAAATTAAACTAAATATAATACAAAAAGGAGGGAAAGAGTTTTTAAACTATTTTTAAAAAAATGATAGGGAAATAATATTTTGCTTTTTAATGACGTTACTTACGACGTTATTTAACACATTTTATAGGTAAAACGATTTTCATAGTTCGTATTCTTACATTAAAAACAAGTAAGTTACAAAAGAACGTAATATTACGGAAAATATAATAACGGTCAGCGTATAAATACTACTTTTTTTTATCAAAATGTGTAGTATTATTTTTAGCCACTGTTTATTTACATTTTTCTGCTTCCAAATTGTAATTTTATGTTAGGTATAGGTAATAAAGCGTGAAGATTATTGAATAATTGGGGTTTACCGTAATTTAAAAGGTAAAGTCTGGTAAAATTAGGAACATTTTTAACAGTGTAGGGTGTAGCCGCAGATGTTCAGAATGGAACTGTCAATAGCGTGTGTCTCTTGGAGGAGAATCGCAGTGATTTTATGCGCATGTGTGAGGTGTTCAATGATGTTTATATGGCAATAGTGAGACCTACCACGTTTAGTTGGAGCACTGAGATCCATCTGAATGACTCAGAGGAGTACAATGGTTTTGGGGTGTATATAATATAATAGGGCTTGTTTTGAATTAAGTGTATCGGTGCGCATGGCTACAGGCGCATAGCTCTGTAGCCAATGGCGCGTCGGTTACAAAGGGTATTATGTTTGATAGAGATTACTTTTGCAGGGGAAGTTTATGGAGTTTTGAGTTATGCACAGGTACAGAAGCATGATTGATGTGAACTTCATATTTTTTTCTAATTTATCATGATATTACTAAGATCTTTTGAACAAGGTTTAAGAGGATGATTTTAGATGTCACGGGGACCGGACTGCCAAGTAAATGCATGTAGCAGTTTCACAAAATTACCGTTTGAAATCCCAATGCCCAAATCGACGCGGTAGACCGTGTCCTACCTCCCTGTACAGAACCACATGTATAGTCTCACATCTTGATCGAGATCGCTGTGGAAAACAGAGGTACAGAATGCTTGCTGCTTGCCGTATTGTAGTTATGAACGGTAACGAGAGGAATAGGTTGGGTGTCACGTGTCAGGTACAGGTCAGGTGTCAGGTATCAGATATCAGTGTGCATCTTTCGGGGCGACGATATATAAATCCGATATGTTAAATGCAAGGTCTGTACATATGACCTTCTGCCCCAAAGTGCTGTGGGGGGATATTATTTTTTCCAACAAGACACCGGATATTATGTCTACACAGTACAAAATTTACATTGTCCCTACAGATTCCAAAACGACGTACGGATGACGATAATCGTTGTTTTTTTCCAATGTTTTTTTTTTTTTTTTTTTTTATAGGGATACGTACGTCATTTGTACATGAATGGGTCCCCCGAAGCAAAATATTAATAAACCAATCAATGCGTGACGTCATCAAATCGTTATTTTTCCAAAAATTGGCTGTTATTCCATAATAAATTCCTTTTTAAGATTTCAACTCTGTTATTGTTCTTTAATAATTAAATTCATGTCCCCGCATGATGGTGCAAAAAGATGGGTCCATAAGCTACAACTGAAAACAGAGTCAGCAGGCTAAATACCCTTACCATGGACTGAATGAGCAGACGGATCCCGTGTTAGTTTAGCAGGCTTACAGCCACTGCGCGCGGCTGCGGGGGTTATGCGTCTAGTGAGCTGCCCTCATAAGGCCGTGTGCACAGAATGGCATCAGGTAGTGTCCTCTGACGGGGCATGATTAAATACAGTGAGATAAAAAAAAGCA
>JAMKCH010008766.1:0-94926 GCA_023653785.1 Ophioderma brevispina
CCAATAATAACTTATGATTGTTTTTAATTAATTTGTGGATGATAAATTCAAAACTCCACCTGACAAGATTTCACCTGCTGGAGTTTAATTCTACAAGAATACAATCTGGACATAAGGACATATAAAGAAAGATAAGTCTTGGCAGATGCTTGTCCAGAGCTGCCTTAAATTTTGTTCAGAAATTGATATTACAACTTTATGTAATATAGACTGAAGGCCGCAATGCAAGAACATTATAATAAAACGTTAACATTTGCACTGTGTAAACTGTATGTAAATTAACACAAAATGGTTAAAGGAGAACCTTTAAAAAATTAAAAAAAGAAATCATTTTCATTAAAATTTCTTTACGGGGGATGATGTTATAAATGGCCTCCTGTTTCTGATTAAACTTTTCAAAATATATTTTCTTCGATTTTATTGAAAATTTCTCATGGGAAAAGTACTGCGTTTACTATAAAAAAAGAGAAAGGGGATTCCCAAGGTTGTTTTGCTAAGTGCACCTGATTAGATTGCCCATAGGAAGAAGTGGGGAATTCCCCAAGGATCTATACTTATAAGCTTGTTATGCTTTAAAAGATCAGAACAATTGCAAGATCTGGAATTCCCCCATAAGAGTTTATATCTATGAAGTGGATTATTCGGGTGATGAATTCTGATTGGTCATCTAGTGTAAGGTTACTGTTATGCATAAGGATGATGTAATGAATTGTTAGAAAGGGAATCTTGCTGTGAGTAGTTAAATCACTATCACTGGAAGACTCTCTGCACCATCCACTACTGACAAGTAGCTACTAGAAAATAGCTATAGTTTTACTCTGCATTAAGGAGCAAACATCAAGTACCTATGCCAGGATATATATTCCATGTACAGAGTGCTGTAATTATTTACTGTCATCGTTTAAGCCTAAAGTGCTGGGAATCAAATGGATTCCAATTATGGACAGATATAAAAATCGTGGTGATTATCTTGGACGTATATACTTGTTGGATTACTGTCGTCGAGGGACTTATTTAACTTGTCGTCTTGAATGCTGGACAAAAGTTTCTTCCATGACTGAGAGATTCCCATGGATATACTACCTGAAGATTTAATTATGTGAACTTTGCATACTGCATTTTGAGTCTCGCGTGAGACATATCATCGTTTGAACTGCACTCCTTCAACATAGGATACTAGAACTTCTTTATAAGTATAATCTTAAATTGTGTATTATATGTGATTTTGTTTTGGACATACCAAATTCCTTGCAACAAATAATAAGATCATTAACAACTGGTTTATTATATCTAATTCAGAATCATTTGTGCACAAGGCTCATTGATTTGTGTTTGAAAGTATTTCTGACCTTTAGCGACGTCTAGCGTGACGTCATACACCACATAAGAAAAAATACACCCCACCTGTAAAATACTCCCACCATGTCTCTTTATACCAGAAAATATCTACTGTATCTCTAGTAAGTACTGTATACCAAGCTTGTACGTTATTTATAAGGGCGTGGCCGATGCGTCGAGGCGTTGTATGGGTACGGGTCCGAGTTTCGGCGCGGCGCAATTAATGGCCTGTACAACCCTGGTATCTTCTCTAGTCTTTAAACAATATTTTGAACGTCTAATTACAATTTTTAGCTATACCCATTCTCGCGTAATTTATATTCATGACAACATCATGACTATGTGGAGAACATTAGTTTACCTCTCTCTCCAAATGGACCCGGGAGTTTTTCCGCTATCTTAGGATAGCTGCATGGACGAATTTAAAATTAGCGAATTATTTAAATACTCCTTCCGATTCTCTGTTTGACTTTTGTTTCGTGATTAATTAAAACTTTAAAAAAATAGAAATTTATTACTGAAAACAGGTCTGTCCCAAATCGCAGCTTAAAGTATAGCTTTGTCAGATTACGTGTTAACACATAATTATTGCCATACTTACCATCTATTTACAGTTTTGATAATGATACCTTTCTTTTTCAATACGAACTTTTTAATACGAACCTTTAATTCCTTACCACCCGCACATCAATTTATTATCAGCGCTTTATGGTCCTTTAATTTTTTTTTAATAAACTATGACCATTAAACGGTGTCAAAACAGCATTGATAGTTGCAACTCTTTATTTCTAAGAATGTTTTAGTAGATCTATAAGCTTTGATCCTCTCTTATTTTGTTAACTGACATTTCATTAGAAAACAAAATATCCTTTGTACCTATTTTATTTCATGGTATTTAAAAACAAAAGAAAACCCTGTTTCTTCTTTTTGAGGAATACAAGAATTTGTATTTGATAAGTTGTCGGACATCATGATTTATGAAAAATAGGAAAAAAATTACCCAACATCTAAGTTTTGAATGAGGTCTAATCATTCAGGCGGAATCGAAGAACATAGTAAATAATTTCCTTAAAATGCGTTCTCGGTTAATGCACTTCAGGTGTGATCTAACAAATGACGGCATGATCAATTTTCAACAACAAAAATCGGTTAAAATTGGGGGGTGCACTTCAAAATGCTCTCGCGTGTCTTTCAGATGTATTTCTAAGAATGCCAATTAATTAGCGTTTGACTTTCATCTTGTCAGTAGAGTATTACAAAAATATTGGAAAACATCACGATTTTTAAGTACATTCTCGCCATTGCAAAATTTGGTCAATACGACAAGTTGTTGTACAATATATCCGTTTAATTGCATTTCTATTGGTTTGGTTTTAGTTTGTGAGGTCATATTCCATGATAATATTGAATGTATAAGAAATGTATAAAGAAATTTGAAGATTGGTTGCTATTGAAAACACCTTAAGAAATTATTATTATTCGTGCGCAAATATTAAAATACGCACTTTGCGTTCAATCGTCAAAAATTTCCAAATCACTGTACAAGATATCACTGAAAGGTACTCAATGGTACTTATATAGTCAAATTAAACAATACTGACACTTATTATGAGTAAGTATACCAAATGGATTTAAGTACTATTACTATTCAAGTTAGGGAAATGCTAGCCAAAATGAAAAAAAAAAAATGCAGTTTTACGCGTTACCGGTTTTCCAATATTCTAAATTATCTAACAAAATGCGTTTTATGATCATATATAATTGAATCGATGTCTCGATTAATAACTCCATATTTTACGATGAAAAAGGCAGGGTGGCAATATAAAAATAAAGAATATGAGGTATCTCCAGAGTCAGGAATCTCCCCCCCCCCCCCCCTATTTTTACGGAAACAAATGGCTAATACACCTGTAGAAGTAACCGAGTAAAGATAGGGCAAAAAGATATACGTGCGCAAAGCGACGAAAAATACGCCAAGAAATTACAATTTTGTCTTTAAATATAGATGTTATTGATCGTTAGTATCGAACAAACAAACATGCACCCCCACTCCCCCCCCCCCCACACACACACACCACATAATGACTGGCGAACTGAATGGCACGGAAGAAGGAAAAAAGGCGAACCCACTCTAGCAAGGCATTCGTATTTGGTAGGTGATAAAAATTTCTTGCGAAATTTGAAGGTTTGGAATTATCATATTCTTTTGTGTTGAACTTTGATGAACGACAAAAAGGAAAATGCACAGTAAATGTCTGATAACGCAAATCATCTAGAAAACGAACAACGAGGAATGTTTAGGACTGATTCATTTTTTCTACTGTTTAGTAATCCAGTTTAGGCATCGATAAGGCATCTATAAATGGATTATTATTTTCATCGGATATGATATTAGATTTTTTTAAATTCAATGTCACAAACAGGATCTTGCTCATAGCCTATAATATATTCAAAAACTCTGAGTCAGATTATCCTTTTTATGGCTTTCCAAAATTCACCGCAATCCATTAATTTGAACTTGCTTTTGGGGTTTGTCAGTGGAAATTATTTAATGATAAAATGGAAACAGATTTTGAGGCCGATGTAAGTCTTTAGTCATGCCCGAGCCAAGTATTGCTGCGCCGACCGGCCATATTTTCTCCCTAGCGTGACCCGTGTAAGATAATAGCTGCGCTGCCGCCCGGCGTAATTGGAAGGTAAATATAGCCTATGAGGATGCACGTAGGGGCCCAGTGTTTTTTAGATAATATAAATCAACTTAGGCTTAGCTACCATCAATTCGATACTACTTTACTCTCGACCATTTTCTTGACGTCTCTGTTTCACAGTTCTGATAATTAAAAAAATTTTTTTTCCGCGTAAGGTAGATTGCATATTTTAAAAACAGGGAACGAAATCTATTTGCAGCCACGTTTGCGTATTCAACATGAAAGTAAATTTCAGATGCTTATAAATTGCGTGACGATTTGCGAATTGTTTGTTTTGTATTGTCCATGATGACAAGTACCAAACGGCCATTTACGGACCATTCATGTGTTGAATTATTTGAAAATCCACTGTTTCGTTTTGCCTGCGACCTCATGCCCCAAACTCTTAAATATTCAAGGACTTTGTTCGCTGCGTAGTCCATGGAAAAACGTTTTTCAAGTAGCATCATCTTCCATCATATTTCTTTAGCACGTGCATCATCGAACTGCTAGACCCCGCATGTGTTTGTACAAGATGGGGAATTCAACGGGCTGGGAATATGCTGCCGTTATAGCCGTGAACTTCTATCCTCGTTGACACCGATGTACGTTTGGAAATTTCCCTACGGTGCAAATGAGCATAAAATCGAAGCACAGAAGATATTAAAATAATAGTAGGTCCGGTCTCCTATATATCTTGGACAGAATATAGGAGCAGCATGACAAGAAAAGGGTGAAGTGGTAAAACACCTTTTAGCGAAACTTCACTAAATTGTTCAAAATCATAATTCATGTATATAGCTTGATGATATTTTAGGGATAGATCAATAAAATACATTCGCACTTGTAACTAAGATCATTAAGATGCAAGATCGAACGGCGAATTTACAAATCTATTTTTAAAAAGCTTGGACAGCACGATCGATAAATTGCCACTCGACTGTCATCAACTCTACAAATTACCGGATCAGGATGGAACTAAAACTACAATTCAGGTGATTCAGTGGATTATTGACATGAATATGTACGAGAGTGGCTTTGTTATCTAAATGCATTTACCGTATATGGCGATGTCGCTCACCGGCTAACCTATCAGTATAGGAAATCCTAATAACCGCCTGAAAATACACGGAAACATCGCTGAAAAACAAATTTTCAGCGTTACTATTTCTTTGTTCTGGCGTTTTCAGCGTTACTCTGATATTTTCAGTGATTTTTCAATGTTTAATTTCATTAGTGATTGGTGATATTAAATCCCAATGCTGATATAGGGTTTGTTGTTTGCGCTTAGCCAGCTGCCATCGACGATTTGCAATATGATTGTGACGATTCCTGATGGCAGCAATACTTGCAATCGTGCTGTAAGCTCTCGAAGGATGGGAGGGAGAGAAGATTTCCACACGACATAGTGGACATGGTGCCCAATGCCGGTTGAAAGTTGAAGACACATGTCTGCAGACATTTGGGGATTTCACGGACACTGCTTTGGAGTATGTGTGGCAGGGCGCGGTCCGAGTCGGAAAAGCAGGGGGGCGAAAAAAGCAGAGTTAAATTAATGCGTGTATCAACCAACACATTGAACTGGTTCCACTTTACCCATGATTTAGATAGGAATTTTCGTGACCTGACCACGTGATTTACAACCCAAATAAATATTCAATAAAAGTTCTGGCATGAATAGTCTGTTTCCAATAAACTATCAGTAGGAACTCTTCCTTTCGCCCTGCTTTACCGATTACTCAAGCGAAAAAAGTGCCGGGGTAGCTAAAGTCTACCCTCACTTTTTTGGTATGTCTGATGGCCTAGTCCATGGCTTGTGAAGAGTAACTTAGGGCACCAATTTCATGCACACGGGGACCCACCCAGCCAACGGACTAATGGATCCGTTCCTTTGAGAGTCCAAAAAGTAAAGAGTTCCCAAGTCTAGACGCGAGGTTTAGTTATAGGGGATATGTGCGCATTCATGTCATTGACGCATCTATGATGACACCAGGTCACGAACCTGATGGATGGGGGCAAGGAATGAGTTACAATCGTAATATGCAAGTCTGTGAGTTGTGAGTTCTGTTTTGAAACCAATTAAAATGAATTCTGTCTTGTCATCATTCAGTTTTTGGAGGTAGTTATTTCCCATCCATTCCGAAGGTCCTCACTGCATGCCTCCAATTGATGAATAGAATAATGCGCGGCCTCCTGTGATGCAGCAAATGAAATGAGATTTGCGTATCATCGGCATAAATGTGATATTGAAGTCCAGAACTTGTTATATGATAGTTCGAACTGGTGAGGTGTAGATGGTCCAAACACTGGTCCTGGAGGAAACTTTTTTTTTTGCGAGTAGAGTAAAGAACAACTGCTTATGGACGAGGAATTTCCACACACGCACAACCGTGAATCTATTTTGAGGTATGATGTACACCAATCAGTGCGGCACCTCCTATGCCGATGTTGTTTGTGTTTCGGATTTTATGTCTACAGTATCAAATGCAGCACTGAGATTGAGTAATTCAAGTTCGGTCATTGGCACTGTCCATAGCACGTAGGATATCATTTTGAACACGTTCGTAGTGCTGTTTCGATGCTATGATTGGCTCAATAGGTAGATTGGAATGGATCCTTGTAAATCCAAGCATAGTAATGACCAGACAAAAGGCGAGAGGACACAGTGCGCTCAATCATCTTTCCCCAAAAACCTTCAAATTTGCAACAGGAGGAAAAGTTCTTGAGATCCTCCTTATCTAAACAGACTTCTTGAGAAGAGGCCTAATATATGCAAAGGCTTGAGGTCATTGGGAAGGTACCTGTAATAAGAGACTTGTTAACACTTAAATGCATAAGGGGGGGGGGTTCCTAGGGACCCATTTTTGGTTTTTCGGCTGGCGTTTTTAACGCTGCAATATATTTGGTTTATATTTTTTGTATTTGTCTAACTTTTAGTTGCGCTCCAAATCCAAATTCATCGCGTCGTTTTTGCGTTAATTAGCATAGGTCCCTAGGAGCCCCCCCCCTTATGCACTAACGGAAGTGCCCATGACAAAAAATAAAAATCTTAATAGAGTTACTGTGATTCTGATTTTCATAATGCATACACCTAGTGACATAAACATAGTAAATAATTAATCAAAAAATTCTTGGAAAGTGTAGTAGGCCATTGGTGTCATAATATTTTATATACATCGTATAGCGGTTTACTGTAGGAACCTATGGTAAATTATACAAGTAAACCTAAAAAATATAAAATGGCACGAGACATTTCTATTTGTGCTTAATATGTTAAATATAGTTCATCCTTCACCATTTAAAGCAATCAGCAAAAGTCTAGGTGAATCAGTGCCATAGAAAATGCAGAAACGAATTAGTGTCTTTTTCGCATATTTTGACGCAAAATTAAAATCAATGTTTTGCCCCTAATTTTCTTACTGAACATTTTTTTTCAGTTTTTATTTCTTAATTGTTGATGTCTTTGAATCCTTCTAACATGTGGTGGATTTCATCTAAAAATTCCGTTGGGAAAGTGGTTATATAATGAATGGGTCCCTAGGAGCCCCCCCTTATGCACTAACGGAAGTGCAGACCCCTTATGCAGTTAAGTGTTAATAATAACCCCTAGATCTTTGTATTTACACTTCTTTCTTGCATATGCATTGGATAGGTTCTCCTCCATAGGGACCGTCAGCTCTATGATGATCACTGTCTTTGTTTTGGTAGAAAAATGGTGATATCTGGTCTCTTAGCTGTTTCAGTGATTTCTGGAGGGAACACTATTTTCTTTGTTCCTCATCCATCAGGAATATCCAGTCATTGGCCTTCTTCAGAATGTTGGTTGGCTCTGTCTTAGGCATTGGTAAGACTGGATTTCGATAGGTTGTACCACCATACTTGAATGCTTTGTTACCTTACACAGTAAAACTATAATGTAAGTTTGTGCATTATAATTATTTACAATTATATGGTCTGCTAACTTAAGACTAACTTTTTGTCAACTTTTGCATCATATGAATATTTGAATGCTTTGCCAAATTGAGACAACCTTATTATGATAACTTGATAACTTGTGCATTCGTATTTCACCTGTATGCCATTACCAACTCCTCACGTTTAGTGGAAAGGAAGAAACACTGTTTGTAATGCTTTCAAAGAGTTAGAATTGAAATTATAATACCCATAAACCTATAGAAAGACACCACACAATAACAAATCGTATTTGCTTTAAGGAGCTAGACATTTGCTAATATACGTGATGGGCGGCCATCTTGTATTTCGGTTTGTTTAGGAAGACTTTAATGTTTGTTTAAAGAGAAGTACAAATTTGAATTCATTGACACCAAAATTCCATACAAAGACACAAGAACCATCCTCTTATAGCTTTAGAAGCTGAGCTATTGCAAATTGCTACGTGGTGGCGCCATCTTGGATTTCAGAATAGGAATACTTGGTATTTAAAAAGAGTACAAATTTGAAATCAGTGACACCAAAACCCATACAAGACAACTAGAATCATTTTTATAGCTGCTTAGAAGCTGAGTATCCTTGCTATTATGTGGTGGCGCCATCTTGGTTATTTCAAAATGCTCAAGAGTGAACTTTTGGAACCCCTGGAGTTTCTCATCAGTAGGTCTTACAGGGATGTTGAGAAAAAGCCAAAAAACAAAAATAAAGTGTGCGGACGCTATTTTGGGGTGGTTTTAGTTTTGGCCCCAGACTGGTGGTTTATTTTCTTACCCCATCATTAAATTGACTAGGATCCTTATAAACAAAACACATTATAAAAACCCCACTAATTATGCACAGTAAGCTACTACAACAAAAGTCCCCGCCATTTTGGAATTAGCTGTTAAGCTAAATTACATGTACTGATCATGCTGATAGGGTATGTCAGTACTAGATGTTGCCATGTTAACAACCTCCAGACCGAGGTTTAAGAAAAAATAGGGATGTTCAAATGGTCACTGGCATTAGACGAAAATGTTTTTTTACATTTTAACTTAAAATATTTTTAAAAACTTTACAGTAAGTTGTTGAATATGTGTCATTTCAAGTAGCAATAGAAGTGACACTCCTACCATCCCTAGTCCAAAGTTATAAGGGGGGTCCGTAATGCCACCGGGTCAATATTACCCCACTTAACCCTAATATATGATCGACAATAACAAGTTTTAATTAATAGGGCCTACCCGTCCGGAGGTCCAGAAAATGGGGTTTCTTCGGGGGGGGGGGGGGGGGGTTTAGGTTAATTTATAAAAGCAAAAAGAGGGTTAGTAGTTTTTTTGGGGGGGGGGAAGTAAGAATGGTAATGAAAGAAGGAAGGAGGAGGAGTGAGCGGGTTGTATCAAAGCGAGACACTAAACATTGTTAGGGGCCACTATACCCCCGTTTCTCTGACCATTGAGAAATGAAGATGTGAGCAGGTGGGGTAAGATGGTGAGTGAAAAGTAGTAGGCTTAAATCTAAAATTAAATTTGGGGGGTTTCTTATCCCAGGGGGGCAGCCCTACCTTGGGCTGAACGCGCATGAAACGGCTGTTTAAGGACACCCCATTTTCAGCCTCGCGTGTCACCCAAAACCCATATTTTTTGAAAAATATCTAAAGACCTCATTATTTTTTTTAAATCTTACCAAACTGTCGCCCAAAGACCTAGTTTTGGAAAATATTTCACTCAAAGACCCCATTTGGGGGGAAAATCTTTTTTTTGGACATTTTTGGCTGTCTCTCACCCAGACCCATATTTTTACTCATCTGTCACGAATGCCCATGGGTCGAAGCGCCCAGCCTACAACCATAGGACCTATCATTTCATATGGGATCCACTGGGTTATTATCCTTTACGGAATAATGGTTACTACTAAAACCGCTTATTTCGTCAAAAGTACGCTGCAATATGTGTATAGGCATATAGCATTCGCGTGCGTTATCCGGTTACGAGCTATTAACCCAGCGAACGTTGCAAAGGGTTTATTGTCTCTACCTATTTTTCAGTAAGCTAGAGGGGGTGAATTGTGACTTCTGTAGTACGGAAGCTTCAGATAAGATATTGCCAACAGATTTTACTTTTTCTCTAATGAATGCTTTCATTCCTTCGCGCAATCTACAGCAAACAAAAAATGTCACATTTTGGTGTGGATAGTCTAATGGCGATAGTAATGGATGCCGGCAATACGGCAAAAAATCTACAATAGAACAAAACAGCAGGACTCAAGTCTCGATCTCGGTAGATCCGGGTCAACTCCTCCCTTGGTGGTTTACGATTTTGTATCCACAGCCATTTGTATTAGATTTTTTTATTTTCCCGCCTCGATTTTTAGGACACAATGTACCAACGACGAAAACACAAAAAAATGCGGGGGAAAAAATTCTAAAAAAATTCTCAAAACAAAATATAAAGTGAAAACAAAAAATAAAATAAAAATGACTTTTTCCTGTTCAACAAATACATTTTTTTTTTAATTTGTATTTGTTTTAATTTTTTTTTTGCGTTTTTGAATGATGAAAATGACCGGTGGGAAGGATGATAATGGTCCGGCAGAACCACAGTCAGGGGTTCCATAGACGACAACGGAATAAAGCTGTTAAACCATGTTGAGTGAGAGTCAACGGAATCGATTTAATATTATTGCCACTCCCACTCAAAGATAGTTTCTTTTTTATATTCTTTTTCACAGATATATCCCGACGACACATCATCACATTTTCGGTTAAGCCAACCAGGGTGTATCTGGACAGAGGCGCACTCGCCCAAACGTTCAATTGGATAGTCTTCAATAAAAACTCAAAACAACAACAGGTTAATACAGTCGGAACGCTTTCAGCAACGTAATGCGATTTCTACCAGAAAAATATTTTTTAATGCTAACATAACCCTCTCTAAGCCATTTTTGTAACAAAACAGAAGGGGGTTTTTACACCTTTTTAAAATCCTCTGTGATTTCGTTTATTGAACAATCGGATTCCTACACATTGGTTATCAATGATAGTCAGAGATCACTTCTATTGGTTTCAAAATACGTACAAATATTCCCATTGTAACGTTACTAGACGTCAACAGTCTCAAGGAAAGTACGGACATTTATGGCACTATATGGGGTGTTAAAGTGTCTTTGCAATTTTCTGTCTAAAAAATATAACTATGGACCTAGAACGACCTGTACAGGTTGAGGCAAAAAGATGTTAAAACCATTTTCAGAAAAAAAAATTAAAAATATTTTAACACGTTACCAAATTGATTTTCTATATATGAAACACAATAGCTCGTTATAATCCACCTGTCATTGGTAGAAAGTCGAAAGTGACCTGTAACATATTGTGGGGATGATAAATAATGGAAAGCCGCCAAAACCATTTGACCATGGTTTGTACAACTTCCTCATGTCCACAGCGTAAGGCCATTGAGGTACTGTCTCTAAATGCTTAATAACTTTTATTTTTTTCTTGTTTATTTACATGAAAATATTGTCGATAACATTTCTTACAACAATTTCTTAGTGTAATTGCCAGTGGTAACAAGGGGAACAGGGAAGAAAAGAGGAGAAGAACACCACATGGGTTAGAGGTGCCAGACAAGGAAAATCAGAGCTTAAGATACAGGGAAACCAGGAAGGCTGGAAAGTAAAAGCAAGAAATGGAAGGAAAAAAGTAAAAGGAGAGGGGAGAACCCCCCCCCCCGAGGGGAATGATTTGAACTTAAAAGGGGACAGGGAGATGATTGTCGTTGTTGAGCTGTGATAATGTTGAAATATTGATTCACCCAAGGGCTCTCTAACAGGGCGCCGTCTGTTATAGCCAGCCCGGTTGGTCCGGGGGGGGGCAATTTTACTCGATGGTCCAACAAATGTCCCGATCACGGAAAAAAAATTTCCCGTTCGCAAGGCAAAAGAATCCAAGGGGCTGATTTAACAATGAATATCGTTGTATTTCCCGATTTCCGCCTCAAGAATTTTTTTTCAGAGGGGGACTCGTCCCCTTTTCACCCACCTGCTCTACGCGAGCAAAGTTAAGAGTTAAATACCTATTTGTAAAGGGCCAAAACATTATACACACACCGGGATAATGATGAGCCCCCAAACAGTTGTTTTAATATTTTATTCCAAATTGGTTTCAGAATAATGTAATAGTTTGACAGTTCTGCTATTATTAGAGATCGTTATGATGACCCGTGGACGTCAAAGGTCAGACATACCGTTCAAACACAAAATAATGAGCTGTGCACAAATGATCTGAATGTTATAATATATAAACCAGATTTTTTTTTATTGGTTGGTTTTTCAATTGAACTTTGGCATGGGGGGGTCTAAAACAAATATCACAGTAGTAAGGAATTACACAAATTTATAAGATTTGATATTAATTGTCAACAAGAATGTCCATTAATCTCCACGAGAAGCGTTGTAGTCACGCGATGATATGTCCCACAGCGAAGACTCCAAAATGGGACAGCGGCCATAGTTCCCACATAAAACTCATCAGGTAATAGAGTCAATGGGGAGAAGGAATTCTTCTCGTCCTGAAGGTAATTTGTTCCAAGCAGTTAGACGACGGGGTGGTTTTCTCTCGAACGACACTAATATTCTGCAATACAGTCCAGGTATTCTGCCACATCAGTCTTGTTTCGCTAAGTCCTCATGTAGGACCACAAACGGAATCTCTTTGTTATTCCAAAAACTGAAAGCTCTTCTGGTTAAAAGGCGACCCCAGTACACAGATTGCTATTAAGCTCCGGCGCAAGCATCCAATATATATAAATCCTGGCAATATGTAAAGCTCAAAATCTACCATTTACTGTAGATTAAAAACTAGCTATAAAAAACATACTGTAAGCTCCTGGACTACTGCTGGACTTCTTGATGACTTGACTAAATCTCCATTATATATTGACTTCCACAAAGTTCCCAGTCTGATTTTAAAATAGATGAGTTACCACAGAATCATTGCATAAACATAACTTAGCACCATCAAATCAGGATTTCACAAAAAAATACATCATCTAAATTGCATCACTTCACATTTATAACTTCAGGGGGAATCCCCAGAGGAATCATGCATGTTTTGATCTCAAAGGCATAAACAAGTTGATCAGTTTCTAATTACATCTTGGGTAATTCCCCTTCCTCTATTGTGCCATCTATCTAACAGGTGCACCTTGCACAAAACAACACTATGGGAATCCCCTGCTCTCTTTATCATAAACAAAAGTATTTTTCCGTGAGAAATTTTCTCAAATAAAAATTGAGATATGAATAATATTTTTGATTCAAAAAAGGGCAATATAACATCTCCCACCTGGAAATGAGAAAAATTTGATGAAAATGAATAAAATTTCCAAAATCTGGTTTATACCTTACCCATTTTGGGTTTTAATTTTACATACAGTTTTTACACAGTTGCAAATTTTACAACTTTTATAATGTTCTTGCAGTGCTGCTTTCAGTCTAGATTACAACAACCAAACCAACAAAAGTGTAAATTAAATTCTGAACAAAATTTAGGAAGCTCTGGACAAAAAGCGTCTGTCATGACATTTTCTTTTCCTTGAATATGTCTTATGTCCAGATTGTATTTTTATAGAGTTAAACTCCACCTGACAGGTCTCTGATTTCGTTTTCCTTTCTTTGATGAAAGTCAACGGATTGTGATTCGTTTGTACATAGAAACTGGGTGCAAGGTTGTACTCAAGTAAACATTCTTTCTCATGTTGAGTAGATTTTCTGTGTTTGTCAAATTTCGTAGGAGAAATAACATACAGGGTGATCTACATCATTTTCATATGCTTGCATGAGAACACTCTACCAAAGCCTACATACACTGGCATAACTGCCAACTGAATTGTTTCTGAAAAGTCTGGCGCAATCAAAAACTGGCGGCATTCATCAAAATAGATTTGATTTTTCTCAAACGCTTTTTTGGCATTGACTCTGACCACACAAATGTTGCGTTTTCTTCAGAAGGTGGTCAGCGGACACGTGCAATTCTGAGAAATTTGGACCAGTATTTTCTGTAATACCCGACCTAACCTAAGAATCTCATAGATCTCTTTGCTGATTGTGGTGTTGGGAATTTTCAATGCTTCAACGTTTGCAGTGATTGGCTAATTTGCACTCTGCCTAAATATGCCCTAAGTAGGTGACATTTGCATGGCAAAACAGTTTCACCAGATTCACAGCAAACCCTGCTTGAGATAGTTTCTCAAACAATGATGGAGCGTCTCATGTGTTCTTCCCATGTTTCGCTGTACAACAAGGAGATCATCCACATAGGCTTCATAATATTCTATGTCTGCAATACTTCTGTTCACTAATCTTGAAATGTTGCGGCAGGAATTTTGAGACCAAATGCATCTTTTGTATTGGTATAGGCCATGGGCGTACAAACACTGGCTGATACCACACACACAGGCTTTATGTTTATCGCTTTCATTATAATTTTGAGCATATTTATGTTACATAATGTCGACTTTGACGTCGACCTGGTGTTTGATCACATAGCAAGGTCTCCCACTTTGTTCTCAATCTCATTGGTCCAGAATACTTGGATTGCAAAGGATGCCCTTGATGGAAAAAGTGCCAAAAAAAACCTTGTCCCGGGTTGATACTTGCCTGGGCATCTTGGTCATACCAGTTGCCTGGCTCTGTTGAGATTTTGTTTGGCAATTTCATGTGGCGCTTTGAGCCCTGTGTCCTGAATTGAGACAATAGTCTAAAACACATTCCATCAGGATCACACAACCACTTTCTTCAGTTTTAGCTTAAATGGTCCCCTTACTTTGTGACAAACACAACTAAAATGAAACCTAAAGCCTAATGACTCTTGTACAGTTCCCTTGGTAGCAAATAACAGGAGATGAACTCCATCATCCCAATCACTCTCAAATTCAAAAACAATAGGTTTTGGTTTTGATAATCGTTTTCAATTTGTCTCAAGTGAATAAATCTGTTTGTTTATAGCTTGGCATTCCGAGTCACATTGGTATTTCAAGGCAATGAATGAAAAGGTTGATGTATTGGCGAAAGAAGTCCCTATATGCATAAATAAACGCTGAGATCCCTTTACAGATTTGAGGCTTCAGTAATCGCTATATCAGAAAAGGTGGCAAATGCTGTGGATTCATTTCCTAATAATAAAATGCATGCCTTTCAACCAACTGTTAGAGCTGTGGTAGTTCAGGTTTGATTGGACGTAGGGACGAGATGTATGTTAAGCGCGATGTAAAATCGGTCATACTTAAATGACCCATAGTCATTTGCTTAGGGTGAGCCAGTCCTCGGTTGTGTGTTGTATTCCCTTGTATTGTGCTCTTTCTGTGAAAACATGATTACTTGAGTGCGTTGATTATACGCTTATTCGTGAAAATATTACGTGTCCCAGAATTTGAAAACATATTTCAAGATATGAGGCCTCTTCAGGTGATAAATTTGCCTGAAGGAAGTTATTGTGAAATATTTTTTCAATTTTTAATGTACTTGAAGGTATGTGTGTAGGTTTTATTACAGATTTTGATGTTTTTAAAGTATAGACACGATATGACACAATTGTGTTGAGTGGTCGTTAAACTTTAATACTCCCACGCACTCAGCTCACTGCAACTATTGGGTGCACTTCTAGGGCCCCCTGGGATTTGTTGGGGTGGTATGGTATGCTGAGAACTGTACTGGGAAATTCCCAACCTGGTCCTTGACTTGTTGGAACCAAAACCTGACATGAAATTGATCCTTAATCAACGGCACTGAATTGATTTTGGAATGCCTGCTAGGGTTGAAAAAACTTTGTTAGAGCTTTCACAATATTTTGTTGTCCCCACCCCTTTTAATATTTCTCAAGGTAAGCCTCGGGAGGAATCTGGTGGGAAGCACACATGAATGGTCAGCAAATTACTGATTTCTGATTTTGGTCTTCTTAGGAAGGCGTTCCTACGATCTATTTAAGACTCTTACTCTAAATGGGCTCACCAAATGCTGGTATTGGTTGTGTGTTGAAAATGGAGCAGTGGAATTTTCTGATTGGGCTGCCCACCATTTGACATGTCTGACAAGTTTGCAATACTTAAGACACTCTTTCTGAGTGTAGGCCACCAAAAATGACTCATAATTCTGTCACGTGTTTTTCTCCACCTCTCTAAGTGTCCTGCCATGGGACTATTGTGGGCTATGCCTATCACTTACCTATGGTATACCTTTGGCACTACAAATTGATGCACAACCTTCCATTCTTCATCTACAAGTGCATCGGGTGGTCGCCATTTTCTCACGAGGACACCATTTTGCTTGTAGAAACATACATGAATTTGCTCGGCTTCCTGTTGCGACAATGCCCTCTCACCTAATTTCCTAAGCGCGGGGTCATTTTGTTGCTCATTTACCAGCTTGTCATGGCTTAAAGGTCTCCTTTACAGTCCCTAACTCTATCATGTTCAGCGGCTGGATTTTCATTGTTTACCAGCTTGTCACTTTGTTTGTGCTCAGGGGCTGGATTTTCACTAACAGGAATTTAGTCTCCCCTGAAGAGGGAAAATGACCTCCAAATTCCTCTACCTTTGAGAGAAATATATCCTCTAAATTTGGGACCAAGTCATCCTCGACGCACTTCCTCATCACTGGCTCACTGTTTGCCTGTGAGGCTTTTCTGGTCATTGACCTAGTTACTGCACATGCGGGGAAATGTTCTATATCCTCATCAAATTCATCCACTGTACAGGGCACCTGGGAAACTATGGGATCTGGGAGTACTTTCCCCCCTGCCAAATCATTCCCTAACAACATGGATACCCCCTGGGAGTTCTTGTCTAACACCAATTGTGATAGTTCCAGAAACCAAGTCTGATTTCAAATTCATTTTGTGAAGAGGGACACTAATACAATCCATACCTATCCCTTGAATCAATGCACTAATTCCTGTGGAACTCTCAATATCAAATGGAAGTGCATCTTCCAATATCATAGATTGTGCACAGCACGTGTCCCGCATGATTCTAATGGGTTTTGGATCTAAACTATTTTAGATTTCAGATTTCAGATTTATTTATTTATTTAGATTTCAGATTTCAGATTTATTTATTTATTTAGATTTCAGATTTCAGATTTATTTATTTCCATCTCAACAACAATGCATAACAACAATATATAGTTATATGAAAATAGATGAACTATCACCTGAAAGTGACACAAATCCCTCCAAAACAAAAGGCTTAAAGTCATCGCTTAC
This sequence comes from Ophioderma brevispina, assembly GCA_023653785.1. Lineage (NCBI taxonomy): Eukaryota > Metazoa > Echinodermata > Ophiuroidea > Amphilepidida > Ophiodermatidae > Ophioderma > Ophioderma brevispina. Next base: position 17,215 of record JAMKCH010008766.1, read on the forward strand.
TTTTTCTGTGTCAATTCCCTTTTGTGGAATTTCTTGTTTTTGAACAAAATAATGAACTTTTGACCTCAAAGTAACTGTACAACCTATTGATTTTGACTCACTTTGGCTATCTCCATTTTGGGTGGATAGCCATGTATCTCCCAACACCGTGACTTTGTATGTCCTGGCTTTTTACAGTGATGGCATGTGAACTGTGATTTGTGTCCCATCCCATGTTTTTGATTAGCACCATTTCTTTGCTCCCCTTTTCGCGAGAAACTGACTGGGATTTCCCCTCCTGTGTGCTACCATGAGATGCTTTGTTAGAACCAGACTTATTGTTGTATTTGTTGTACCTAGTAAATTCTTGGCTAAGCCTACTAGTATTACTTAGTTTGTGAGTCAAAGCATAGTCATCGGCCTTTATGGCTGCTTCACGCAAACTGTCAATTTTGTTTTCATCCAGGTGTGTTTTGTTTGAACTCTTCAACTAACATCAACTCCCTAAGTTGACCAAAATTTTGCCCAACTTCTTTTGAGGGAAGCCAGCGACCAAACATTTGCTTCCTTACACGGGCAAATTCAACATGGGTCTGGTCATCCTTTTTCTGACAACACCTGAAGTTTTGTCTAGATGGATCTTGGCACCAATTCATATGCTTTGAGCACACCCTGCTTAACATCATCATAATCACTACATCTGTCTAATGATATGGCCGAATATATTTCTCGGCCTTTACCAATGAACGCTGACTGTAGCGGTCCAAGACTCCTTGGGCCATTTCAAGCTATTGGCAATTTTCTCAAAGTGTAAGAAGTATTTGTCTACTTCTTGTTCCTGAAATTTTGGAACCAGGCGAATATTTTGCCGCATCAAAACTAGAGGGCTTGGAAGAGTCTGACGAGCTAGCCTGTTGTTTCAATTTTTCTAACTCCAACTGAGCTTCAAGCTCTTTTAGTATCATCTCATTTTGCAATTTTTCCTTTTCCAATTCCTTTTGTATTTGCAATTCCATTTCTTTCTGTTTCATTTCTTTCTCCATTTCCATTTCTTTTGTTGCATTTCTTTTTGCATCTGCATTTGCAACTTTTCTTTTTCTAATTCCACTTGCAATTTTCCATTTCATTTTCCTTTTCTCTAATTTCCTTTTGCATTTCAAGTTCTTTTAATTTGACGGCATCTCCAGTGCCCTGTTCCAGAACCTCTTCGATCCTTTCCAAATATGAACTATCCCAAACATCTTCCTGGACAAATTTTATATCAAATTATTTTTGATCACTTGCTTTCTCATAGCATGTTTGCCTCAAGTCCTAAATGCTTGGCTAGTTTAATTAACTCAGGCTTTCTCAGCTCAAACTTCTCCCAAGTTATTTGCCCAATGAACTCTTCTGGATTAAACTCCATTGTGACTGTACTCTACAACACAATTTTATACCAACTTGAACCAAACTTTGCAATAGTACATGTAATACACACAAAATTCTGTATGCCAAAATGTGCACAATGTTTACTATTTTATCCTCACTTTTAAGGTGTAAATTCTGAACAATAAGGCTCAAATTTATCTCAATACAATTCCCGGACGAGCCCCCAATTCTGTTATGATGTCCCGTGGACGTCAAAGGTCAGAAATACTTTTCAAACACAAATAAATGAGCCTTGTGCACAAATGATCTAAATTTTATAATATAACAGATTTAATGATTTTTAATTGGTTTGGTTCAAGAATTTGGTATGTCCAAAACAAAATTACATAGTAAGATTACACACAATTTATAAGATTGATACTTAATTGTCAACAAGAATGTCCACTAATGTCCACAAGAAATGTTGTAGTTCAACGATGATATGTCCTCACAGCGAAGACTCCAAAATGACAGCGCATAAGTTCACATAAAACTCCTCAGGTAATATATTCCATGGGAATCTTCTAAGTCCTGAAGGTAATTTTGTCCAGCAGTTCAAGACGACCGGGTTTCCCTCGACGACACTTATATTCTGCAATACAGTCCAGGTATTCTACCACCATCAGTCTGTCGTTAATGTCCTCATTTAGGACCACAAACTGGAATCTCTTTTTTATTCCAAAACTGAAGCTCTTCTGTCTTAAAAGGCGACAGTACACAGATCAGCTATTAAGCTCCGGCGGCATCCAATATTATATAAATCCTGGCAATATGTAAAACTCAAATCTACCATTACTGTAGATTAAACTAGCTATAAATAACTATTCTGTATAGCTTCCTGGTTACTACTGCTGGTTCCGAGACTTGACTCAAATCGCCATTATATATTGACTTCACAAAATTCCCAAGTCTTAAAATAGATATTACCACAGCATCATGCATAAACATAACATAGCTTTGTCAAATCAGATTTCACAAAAATTACATCATCTAAATTGCATCACATTTATAACTTCATGGGGAATCCCTAGATCATGCAATGTTTTGATCTCAAAGCATAAACAAGTTGACTCAGTTTCTAATTTACATCTTGGGGAATTCCCCTTTCCCCTATTGTGCAATCTATCTAACAGTGTGCACTTGCACAAACACCACTAGGGAATCCCCTGACTCGCCTTTTATTAATAAACAAAAGTCTTTTCCGTGAGAAATCTTTTCTCAAATAAATGAGATATAAAATAATATTTGATCAACATTTTTGACACCCACAAAGGTATCAAAGCAACGAATGTGATGGCGCCCGTACTTGTGTAGTGTCACCCGCCCCAAGTCTCTATGGGCATATAACACAGATGATCCATGGGACAAATAGGTTGCCAGTCTTTAAGTTGGCATCAAGTCTCATTTGCAGTTCAAAACCAAAATTAAAAATCTCTCACTAGGTGAAATAATCTTTGTTCATAGAGAAAGCCAATACATTCGGTTAGATTTTTCACTGCTACAGAAAAAATAATCAAAATGAGGTAACTTTTTGACGCACCCTGTATATATGTAACTAGTTAATTTCTCATCATGTAAAGCCAAAACCGGCATGAACATGGGATTATTCGATATTTTGGTGAATGATTAAAAATTCTTTTCCTCCTTTCTACACTGTGTCTATGGAAATTGACAGTTTTCCAAAATGCGAAAATTATGCCGTCATTTGAGTAATGTACGCATGTGTGCTAATCATTTAGTATAATATCAATGGAAGAGGAGGACCATAGCCATCATATTGTACCAACATCAAGTGTCTGTATATCATGGATCATAGTAGCGTGTTCGTACTCTCTGCTCCGAAATGGGTTGTAATTCCCATTCATACAAGCCAATTGACAATTAACATTAAAAATTTGGCAACCGGAAAATGGAAAAGGGAGTGTTAATAGGGTAGACGACGGTAAAAAGGTTCCCTAAATCTGAAATAGTGTGTACCGAGACAACGAATCCAGAGTTCTTCAATTTCGCTTGGATTGTAAAAAAAAAATAGAGTTTATAAAAGTTATGATTTTTTAAATTCATTTGGAAAAGCCTACTTAAAAAATCTTTCAATTGCACTTTATTTGAAAGCATTAAAAGGCTGACTCAGAGAATGTTCCGAATGAGGCGCCATTACATTTTTGCAAACAAATCGTGTTTTTTGCATATACACATGCGTTCCCATATACTAATCACTGGTGAAATATTAAGCTCAAAGCGAATTCTTTATATAGAAAATCACACTTTGTTATAAATTCCGATCCGGAATTTACGTTCTACCCCGGTATATCCAAGGACTGTATACTGTGCATAAATGTTTACTGCATGGAAAACGAAAAATCCGATTCATCCGCTAACTTGGAATGAGCATTTTAGTGGCATCGTTGCTCTGAGTACTATTTAATTACTACACAAAATATATATTTCAACATTTCTGACATCAGCCTTAAAAGTATGTAGTTTTGTTCTTTTCTATAAGACTGCCATTTAATATTCGTAGCTCTACCAGAGTATTCTGATGAGTAGAGAATTTTGAAAATTCCATAATCGCTGAGGATGTTACAAACCGCACATTGTACATTCTCCTTGCACATTGGGCATTTTCTTTGTACATTTAGAACATTCCTTTGAACAGTTAGCACATTCCTTGAACACTTAGCACATTTGCCTTGCAAATTTAGCACATTCCTTGCACATTTCAGCACATTCCATGTACAGTTAGCATATTCCATGGCATTTAGGCAATTCCATGCATATTTAGCACATTCCATGCGCATTTAGCACATTTACATTGAACATTGAGCACATTCCTTGCATATTTAGCCATTCCATGCACAGTTCAGCACTCCATGCGCCTTTAGCAACATTCCATCAACACATTTAGCAATTCCTTGATATTTAGACATTCCCTGCCACATTGAACACATCCTTGACACACTTAGCACATTCATGACATTTAGCACATTGCCTTGAAATTTTGTAATTTTTTAAGTTTTGATGTTTTTTAGCACATTCCTTGAACACTTAGCACATTCCACGCACATTAGGCAATTACATTGCACATTTAGCACATTCCTTGCATATTTAGCACATTCCATGCACATTTAGCACATTCCTTGCAAATGTAGCACATTCCATGCACATTTAGCACATTCATGCAATTAGCATCACTCCATGCAAATTAGGCACATGCCATGCCCACATTAGAGCACATGCCTTGATAGTTAGCACATTCCTGCACATTTCGCCACCATTCCATGCACATTTCGCACATGCCATGCACATTTAGCACATTCCTCGCACATTTAGCACATTCCACGCACCATTCCATGCACATTTAGCACACACTCCTTGCACATTTAGCACATCACTGGCACATTTAGCACATATTGACACATTTAGCACATTCCTTGACAGTGGTGCAAAATGTGCAAATTAATGTGATAAATATGAGCTGTTATAATTTGCTTGTTTAAACGTTAGTCATGTGTAGATTTACCATAAAAGAGGTCAAAATGAATGTCCAATCTGCACTCAACCCTAGCCGAAAATATAACCTTAAGCAATATTGCGAACTTTTTTGAAGAGCGCGCCCCAATTTTCAAAGAATTTTTGCACAGTACGTTGGGTCTGCGAGGGAGGGAAACTATACCTGGCGACGAGAATGCTAAACAAATGCGTATTTATCACAAAAAAGCGATTTTTTCTCGTAATTAGAATTGGGATCCCAGATTGGCCGTAACGGCAGAGCTGGGAAATGCTACGTTATGTCCGTCCATGATGAAATAGTGCCACTCGAGAAAATAACCTCTAAACTGACTTGCCCGAAATTAATGAAACAACTAATAGATGAGAGAGGTTAGCACGAAGGGAGCTCTTCCCGGCTATTTCACATTGGAGGCACGTTTCCAGCAGCGTTGTTGGATTATATCGGGATACCCGATACTATTAGTCTAGTACCAAAAATTCCTTCGTTTTGTGACACATAGCATTTTCGAGCATAACCATTCATCAGGTTAGTTAATAGCCAGTTACCAATGTGCAACCGTGTGTAAAAATCTCCAAAATTTTTGATTTGAAAAATGTGGGGGGCGCCCTTCAAAAAATGTGCTAAATATTGCGTTAAGGAGTACATGTAGAAAGAAAATGTATATGTGGCAGGATGGGGTTGCAAAATTATGAGGAACCGTGTGAAATGTAAATTTTGTTAATATTTATGGAAAGTGGAAGGAGAACTTTGAAACAATATACATGAATTATTCTGATCATAGATTTCCATGTGTTTATAACCCTCGTCTAACGAGGGGGGGGGGGGACTTAAGGGGGGGGGGGCGGTTTACCACCTCAGGTTTTTTGGCTCAAATACCCCCTTTTTTGGGGCCAAAATTATTTATGTAATTTTCAATTGACACTTTCCGCTCCTCTTATCCAAAAAACAAACTCCACCGGGGTATGGGTAAGAGACAGGGTGATCCCGGAAATTGGTGGATGGGGGGGGGGGGGGTGTAACCACCAGATAATGGATAAATTCCCTAAAATGACCCGTACCAGATGGTTTTCGTGGTCAATGGAGTATTCCTTTGCAAAAAGAAAACACCCATTTCCTGCTTAACTTGAAGCAGTAGACGATTTTAACGAGGGCCAGCCATGTTTATCATTGCGCGGATCGTGTGCCAAAAGCATATTGCAAACCAATGGAAGATGATCGTCGGTTAGTCAAGTTCTGGCTGTATGAAAAAAGACTATCGCGTTTGTACTTTTAACATTGAATTAACCACCGGCTTTAATTGAACGTTTTCCTTTAAATATATATACATTTATCAAAAATGACATACATTCGTGCCTAATTTTTTATAAAATGAGCCTGTAATTCTTGAGAAATATAGTTTTTAAAATAAAATTAGGAAACTCTTCATCATACAAAGAAGCGCTACTCGGTACATTGAAAAGTATGTAGATTGCTGAACCGCGCATTAGTGGGTTTCGAACACGGATCTCTATACAATGAATTGGAAAACTGGGCTTCGTAATTGAGGCACTGACGGCCATATTGGTCATCCAAAAAGATCCCAAGCAGGTGGTTAAGAGCCGGTCATATATACAAAATGTGTTCCCATTGAAATGTGGATAAGCGACACAGAATCAAACCAATTCAGTGAACTCATTGTATTTGCGCGTATGGGATGGTATGTCTCTAAAACGTGCACCCGGGATACAACTTCTGTTAAATAGCTGGAATGGTATTGTGTTCGGTAGACCAAGATGTCCACCCGTTGCTCCATTCATCTAATATACAATTACTGTTGTGTAGCCAATCCATTGTATAAAGATCAGTGGTTACAGTGCGACTGCGATAAAACTATAAATATTACGCGACCCCTTTTAAAATGTCCACGTTTTCATGGATGTTAGTGTTTAGGCCAACTAAAACCTTTGTTAATCACAAATTGATATCTAAAACAGCCCCCGAAACAGCCCTCTTTACATTTTTCTCAAATCACTGAGGTTTTGAAAAGTGTATTTTTTTTGCAATACAAATTTCTAAACAAACTTCGCTCCTATCCTTTGTGTGCTCAACGAAGTTCACAAGGATGAGGCTTGTGGCAAACTTGCTGAAGTCACGTGATATATTTTCGCTGGCTTCTGTTTCGGTATTGCATGCGGCGTTGTAAATATACCACAGGGAATAAATATGGTAGCTTCCATGATTGTTGTACAGTTATGTACATTTGTTGGAATAAATGTGGATTGTTTTCGCAAGGAATACTCCTTGCCCACCCCCTTTGTTGTGTATAATCTGAGTATGATTTATGTATATAACAGAAAAAACTTACGCCTTGCCCAATTTGTTGAGGTAGCATTGGTTCCGTCAACCCATGTCCATTCACCAGACTGCTTGGTCAGGCCAATGAAGTAAATACCAGGACTGTAAGGCCTTTTAGCGATTGTATCTGTTAAGTCAATAGTATATTCAAATATCAGTCAAATCCTAAAGTCTATAATATATTTTATATCTCGTATATGATAGTAACACAATTGATATTAAAGCAGGGTAAACATGATTTGGGTCTATAATGAGGTTCTAAATGAAGTCATTTGTAAATAGGAGTATGGTCAAGGCCTAGTATAACATTGTATTAAAACAACCTTTGATTGGAATGTAAATAGAATAATATGAAAAATTAATCTTCCTGGTTTTATGAAATATGTTATGCAATTTGATTTTATTAAAATATTGTGTGCAATTTGTTTTCTCATAGTCAGGTGAGGTTTTCTTTAGGGCCTGCTACTGGTATCCTGGTAATCAGTAATACCTGTCCCAGGGCCGGGTTGTCGGCGGCTAAATCGTCACCCCTTCGGGTTTCTAACGAAATCCGATGAGGAGGGTTGCTTGTTACCCTGGAGAGCCAATGCGAATGAGCCTATATACATTTTATCTTCACAAGAAAACGCACGTGTGTTGGCACGCACTTCATAACAAAAACGCACTTTGTAACAAAATCGTTACGAACTGCGTTAGTCCCTATTGTAACAGAACAAAAAAGGGACAACTTCGACGCACTTCATAAGAAAATTAAAAAGTAATGAAATTTTCAAAGATTTTCCATTTAAAAACATTACTCCCCACGAAATTGTTACGAACTGCGTTATGCTCTTTTGACAAAACAGAAAAGGGACAACTTCGACGCACTTTGTAACAAAATCTATGTTGACGAACTCTTCAAAGACGTCCATCAAAGAACACTAACTCGCCCCGCCTCAACTCGCCCAAAACCAACTAGTCCATAGCAAATCGCCCCATACTAATTCGTTCCAGTATTAACTCATCCCATATCAACTCGCTCCACACCAACTCATCCCATTAACAACTCGCCCCAATATCAGCTCACCCCATATCGACTTGCCCCAATTTCAACTCGCCCCATTATTAATTCGCCCATATCAGCTATCCCGATACCAACTATGCCAAGTATTACTTCGCTCATTACGAAAATGGCCTCGTATCAAATCGTCCCATTTCACTCGCCCAGATCAAAATCACCACGATTTAATTCTCCCCATTTCAACTCGGCCCATCTCAAATCGCCGATACCAACTCGTCCAATTATTAACACGCCCATATAGAATCGTCTCTTACCAATTTGCCTTATTAACGACGTTCCTATTATCAACTTCCCATATGGCAACTCACCCAGACCATTTTTTCGTCACCTTCATCCAGCCCACTATATAATTTCAATATTTAAACATCTTTCCAAGACGATATATCTTCAGCAACCCACTTTGTTACGAAATAGTTACAAAGTTTATTAAGCTACTACTACTGCTCTATGCGGTAGTACAAGACAACATGCACACTGTAACAAAATCGAGAGAAGTATAAAAATATATTGAATCTTGATAAAACTTATGATTTAGGACTATGTTCGTCAGACTTGCGTCAACTTAACCCATAACAACTCGTCCTACCTAAATTCAGTCCACTTAACTTACAAATACTTTAAATATCTCTACCCATGACCATATATTTCAGTAACACACTTTGTAACAGAAATTTTACAAAGTTCATTAATTTCTTTTGAAAGGGCCAACTTCAAAGTACTATGTAACAAAATTGTTACAAAGTGCGTTAATTAAACTGCTGATGCTGCTGCTCTATATGGCTGTATGAGAATGATAACTTCAACACGCTGTAACAAATTACATGACCAATTTGTCCCATTAATAACTCGCCCCATTTCAACTTGCCCCATAACACGCCGAGCCATATTTCGGCGCACTTTATTTACTAACTCAAAAAAAAAAAAAAATTTCCGTAACGATATAACTTTAGCAACTCACTTTGTAACAACATTTTTACAAAGTGCGCTAAAAGTTTTTAAAAGAGAGAACTTCAACGCACTATGTAGCAAAATTGTTACAAAGTGCATTAAAGGTGCATTTCGTGATTCTAGCACCTTCTTTTTATTTATGGTTCGCTAGATATCGTCAAGAAAAGCTTATTCGCAAAATTTCACTTGATACCGATCTTGCGGTTTGATGTTATGAGCAAATGCTTGTATCACGGGTTCCCATAGGCTACTGTACTGTAATTTCTGTCCATTTACGGACAGAAAATACAAATTTGCGAATTTTTTACAGATACGACCGAATTTGCAAGTAAAATTGGGTAAACGTGGATTACTAGGGCTAACGGTTCAGACTTTTTTGGGTAAGTCGGGGGGAGAAGGCTGTGGATCACGAAATGCCCCTTTAAGCTGCTGCTGCTCTAAATGGCAGCAAGCGATAACTTCAACACATTGACACAAATGAAGACTATTTAAAAACAATTGCCATTTAATATTTGTAGGATTATTTGTTAACATGTAATTTAACATATGTTTCTACAATGAACTCCGATATGATGAATATAAAATATTATGGAACCAATGGGCTACTATACTTTCCAAAATTGTTTCGATTGCTTATTTACTTTATTTTACTATATGGTATAGGTATTATAAATACCTCTATCATTATTATTTCATGGCATTTCCTGGGTGGGGCATCTAATTAACGCAAAACTACGCTATGGATTTGATTTTTTTGCAGCAGTGCAAGCGCAAAGGCAGACAGATTTAAAAACAAATATTAACCAAATATAACAAAGTTTTTCATAGGCCCCTCGTAGAAAAACCAGTTTGCCCCCGCAGAGAAGTGGTTCATTCCATCGTTTACCGTAGCAACGCATCTTTTGCGCCAATCGTATGCTTGCATTCGTCCATCTTTGTGCTTTGTGCTCTGATTGTTCTTCATATCATAGCTCAATCCGCCTCTGAGGAGAAAAGACACTCTTGTGGGAGGAAAAAAGTCTTTTCCGTCATCGTTCGTGTGGGATCTTGGTTGCGTTTTTCTGTTTATTGCAAACAGTTAGTTTAAAGAGAATTTATCTGGCAGATTTAGGTTGCAAGCGACGCAATAGGGTTCAAAAGTAACTTTTGTGGGGGATGTCAAGCTGCACCACTTACATTAGTCACTGGATCTACTATGTCATTGTAAAAGGAGTATGATTGAAGTGTAACGTAATTGATGTATTTTGACCTCTGACCTCTAAATCATGTGTCATATGACAGAGCATAATTGACTTTTTTGTAGTGTGATCATGTCACTACAAGATGACAGCATTTATTTTGAGATTTGAGCTAATTCTAGATTTTTTGCATGGTTAACGTGTCTTGACCACCGGGACCTATGCGTGACCTTTGACACCAATCGGGACATGTCAAACGTTTCTGTGCATTGTAATAAATAATAAATAACAAATATAATAATAATAATAACATGAGTCATGTGATCTATACTATTTAATCTGTAGAAGTAGTATAGTGATTTTTAAGTGTAAACGTATTTGATGTATTTTGACTTGACCCCTAAACAATGGGTCAGGTGATGGGTCATGATTGATTTTATTGGACCTCGCATCAAGTACTACAGGATGGCTAAAAAGATTTTCTATTTGACCTTGTTTTAAATTTTACAGCCACAGTAAAGGAGTTTGACCATAGTGAACCCCAGATAACCTTTGATCAAAATGTCATTAGTAAATTTTGTGGGGGATGTCCAAGCTGCACCACAATACATGAGTCACGTGATCATACTATGTAATCTGTAAAAGGAGTAGTGATTTGAAGGGTTAACGTTAATTGATGTTATTTTGACCTTTGGACCCTAAACAATGGGTCATATGATGGGGTCATAATGACTGTATTGACCTCTCATCAAGTACTACAGGAGGGATAAAAAGATTTTCTATTTGACCTTGTTTTAAATTTCAACAGTAAAGACATTGACCTTAGTGACCCCAGATGACTTTGATTAAAGTTATTAAGTAATGTTGTTGGGGATGGTCAAGCTCACCATATACATGAGGTAACGGATCATACTATGTAATCTCTAAAAGAGTAGTGATTGAGTGTAACGTAATTGATGTATTTTGACCCCGGACCCCTAAATCATGTGTTGTGACAAAGTCTACTTGATTTTTGTAGTGTTGATCAAGTCCTACAAGATGACAGCATTATTTTTTTTTTTTTGTTTTGAGATTTGAGCTAATTCTAGCTTTTTGCATGGTTAAGTTGTTGAACCCTGGCCCTATGTGATCTTTGACACCAATTGGGTCATGTCAAAAGTTTCTTGTGCTTGTACTTGTCCTTTACCAGTTTTTGTCAATTATGGGAGTTACCATGTCTGGTATTAGCATGTTGACAGAAAGAAAGAAGAAAATAGATCTGTTTACAGATCTGACACAGTCGAGAGTACTCGACGGAAAGTGTAGAAGGAGCATTTTAGTGAAAATCAGGTTCTTGACTCCTGGGACCCAAAGAACTTGATCAAATTTAATTAAGTAACTGTTGTAGGGTATGCCAAACAACAACACATACATGAGCACGTGATCCAAATTATGTAATTTGTAGGGGGAGTAGTGGTATGCAGTGTAACATTAATTTGAAGTATTTTGGACCTTGGACCAAACCATGGGTCAAGTGATGGGTCATGATTGGATTTTATGGACCTCTCATCAATTACTACAGGATGGGATAAAAAGATTTTCTATTTGACCTGTTTTAAATTTTATCACACAGTAAAGGTCAGTGACCTTAGTGACCCCAGATGACATTGATCAAAATTTCATTAAGTAACTTTTGTGGGGTGTCAAGCTGACCACCAACATACATGAGTTTTCACGTGATCATCTATGTAATTTGTAAAGAGTAGTGATTTGAAGTGTAACGTAATTTGATGTATTTTGACCCTGACCGTCTAAATCATGTGTATATGACAAGCATAATTGACTTTTTTGTAGTGTTGATCACGTCCTACAAGATGGACACGCATTAGTTTTGAGATTTGAGCATTCTGGATTTTTTGCATAGTTACCGTAGTTGTTGACCCCTGCTGACCCATATTGACCTTTGACACCAATCGGGTCATGTCAAACGTTTTCTGTGCATTACTTGTCATTGTGACCAGTTTTGGTATTATGAAGTTCCATGTCTGAGAGATAGCATGTGACAGAAAGAAGAAGAAGAAGAAAACCGTACAGAAGAAAAACCACAGTCGGTTCTAGACGGTGTAATTAGATCTGTTTACAGATCGGAACACAGTCGAGAATGCTGAGACCAGAACTTGCAGAAGTAGCATTATTAGTGAAAATCAGGTCTTGGATCCTGTGACCCAAATGACCTTTGATCAAAATTTTATAAGTAACTTTTGTGGAGGATATCAAGCTGCACCACCTACATGAGTCACGGGATCATATTATGTAATCGGTAAAAGGAGTAGTGATTGTGAAGTGTAACGTAATTTGATGTATTTTTGACCTTTGACCCCTAAACCATGGGTCAGGTGATTGGGGTCATGATTGATATTTATTGACCTCCTAACGTACTACGGATTGGATAAAAAGATTTTCTATTTGACCTTGTTGTAAATTGCACACAGTAAAGGTCACTGACCTTAGTGACCCCAGAAGACTTGGATCAAAATGGCATTAAGTAACTTTTGTAAAGGATGTCAAGCTGCATCACATACATGAGTCACGTGATAATACTATGTTAATCTGTAAAAGGGGTAGTGATTTGAAGTGTAACGTATTTGATGTATTTTGACCTTGACCCCTAAACCATGGGTCAGGTGATTGGGTCATGATTGACTTTATTGACCTAGCATCAAGTAATACATGATAGGATAAAAAGATTTCTATTTGACTTGTCTTTTTTTTTTTTTTTAAAAAAAAAAAAATTTTACAACAGTAAAGAGTCCATTGACCTTAGTGACGCAGATGACCGTGATCAAAATTCATTAGTAACTTTGGGGCGGATTTGCCAAGCTGCCACACATACATGAGTCACGTGATCATACTATGTATTTGTAAAAGGAGTAGTGATTTGAAGTGTAACGTATTTTAGGTATTTTGACCTCTGACCTCTAAATCTTGTGTCATATGAACAAAGTCATGAATGACTTTTTTGTAGTGTTGATCAAGGTATACAAGATGAACCGAATTAGTTTTGAGATTTGAGCTAATTCTAGATTTTTTGCATGGTTAACGTGTTGACCCTTGACCCTACGTGACCGTTTGACCCCAATCGGATCATGTCAAAAGTTTCTGGGCTTGAACTTGTCCTTGTGACCAGTTTTTGTCAATATAGCATGTTGCGTGTCTGAGATAGTAGCATTTTGACCCAGACAAGAAAGAAGAAGAAAGAAAGAAACCGTACAGAAGAAAGACACAGTCGAGTTCCTCGACTGTGCAAACTAGATCTGTGTACAGATCGGAACACAGTCGAGGGTACTCAGACCAGAAGTGAACCCTTAATGACCATGACCCTGTGACCTATGAACTTTTGTGAAGATTCTCAAGCTGCTTCGTATGCATGAGTGCACGTGAACAGCAATGTTATCTGTCGATGGGCGTAGGGTATTTTGTAAAAATGAAACTTTGACCCCTGTGAACTCAGATGACTTGATCAAACTTTCATTAAGTATCGTTGTAGGCGTGTCATCAAATCACACAACAATCCATGAGTCACGTGATTTATATTAATCTGTAGACGTAGTAGTGATTGAAGTGTAACGTAATTTGAAGTATTTGGACCTTTGACCCCAAACCATGGGGCAGTGAGTGAGGTCATGATTGACCTTTTATTTTGCCCTCTCATCAAGTACTAACAGGATGTGATAAAACTATTTCTATTTGACCCCTTGTTTAAAATTTTACGCACAGTAAAAGGTCATGTACTCTTAGTGAACGAGGATGACCTTTGATCCACCAATTTCATTAAGTAGCTTTTGTGGGGGTGTCAAACTAAACCACATCCATGAGTCACGTGATATACTATTTAATATTATGTAGACGTAGTAGTGATTTGAAGGGTAACGTAATTGAAGTATTTTGACCTTTGGGCCCCTAAACCATGGGTCAAGTGATGAGGTCATGATTGACTTTATGACCTCTATCAAGTACTACAGGGAGTGATAAAATATTTTCGATTTGACCTTGTTTTTAAATTTTACACACAGTAAAGTTCATTGGACCTTAGTGACCGAGAGACCTTTGATCAAAAAATGTCATTAAGTAACTTCTGTTGGGAGATGTCAACTGCACCATATAATGAGTCACGTGATCATTACTATGAATCTGTAAAAGTAGTGATTTGAAGTGTAACGTAATTTGATGTATTTTGACCTTGACCCCGAATCAGTTCCATGGAAACCGTATCCATAATTGACCTTTTTGTAGTGTGCTCCCAGTCCCTAAAATATGAAAGCATCAGTTTTGAGATTGAGCTAATTCTAGATTTTTTGCATGGTGACGTTGTGACCTGTGACCCTATCTTGATCTTTGACACCAATCGGGTCATGTCAAAAGTTTCTGTGCTTGTACTTGTCCCTTGTGACCAGTTTTGGTCAATATGGGATGTTCCATGTCGGAGATATTAGCATGTGACAGAAAGAAAGAAAGAAAGAAGAAACTGAATTATGTGATCTTTGCAAGAGCACGTATAAGTAAGGCGGGGAAGAATAACCATAGGAGACCCCCTGATTGGCCTCTCTACTCATTACTTTTGTTAAATTCCTCAAGTCAATTAAAAGATAGTCCACAACGATCATGTTACATCCGTAGGAGTGGTGATTTGAAATGGAAATAAAGTATTTTGACCTTTGGGACCCCTTAACCAGGGTAAAGTGATAAGTCATAAAATTGACTTTTATTGACCTCTCATCAAGTTTATAGATGGGCTAAACAGATTTTCTATTTGACCTAATTTTAATTTTACAACAGTTAAATTATTTTTGACCTCTGTGACCCCAGATGAACACATATTGAACCTATTGACCCATAACCTTTGTAGGGCTCAGCTAATAATATGGCATGACTCACACGTCAGGTTTCTTAATCTGTAGGAGAAGTAGTGATTGAAGTGACAACGTAATTGGAAGGATTTGGACCTTTGAAACCCTAAACCCATGAGGTCATGTGATGAGGTCATGATTGACTTTTATTGACCTTCATCAAGTCCTATGAGATGGGCTAAACAGATTTTCTATTTGACCTAAATTTTAAATGTTTACACCATGATAAATATGTTTGACCCATGTGACCTCAACAGGACCCGTATTGACCTTGACCCATAACTTTGTTAAGGGGCTCAAGCTAATTAATATGCATGGCTCACACGATCAGGTTTCATAATCGTAGGGGAGTAGTGGTTTGAAGTGTAAAGTAAATTGAAGTTTTTTGACCTTTGACCCCTAAAACAGGGGTCAAGTGATTGAAGTACATGATTGACTGTTATTGACCTCTCATCAGTCCTTGAGATGACTAAACAGATTTTCTATTTGACGTTTTTAAATTTTAACAACAGTAAATAACTTGACCCCTGTGACCCCTACGTGTGACCTTGACCCCAAACAAATCATAACTTTAAACGTTCAACAAACCCTATGCTTGTGACCAATTGTAGTTTAACATCCGATCAAGTTGTGGAAAGAAGAAGCAAATTGTCAGAAGAAAGAAAGAAGAAGAAAGAAACGGTAGAAACAAAGGTAAGTTAGGCGCTACCGCCCTAAACTTAAAGAAAGAAGAAAGAAAGAAACCGTCAAACGAAAGACACAGTCGAGTTCCTCGACTGTGTAAAGAGAAGAAAGAAGAAGAAGAAGAAAGAAAGTGTAAAGAAGAAAGAAGAACGAAAAGAAGAAGAAAGAAGAAGAAGAAACCGTACAGAAACACAGTCGAGTTCCTAGACTGTGTAAAGAAACCGTACAGAAGAAAGACACAGGCGAGTTCCGGACTGGGTTTAACAAGCATGCGACAGATACACTGGCAGACCGCGGAAACCTGAAAGGCGGGAGCCGCAACATGGGACCAAAGGAAGCCAGCATCATGTGCTAGGAAACAAGAATGCCCAACCTGCTGATAAACATGTTTATGTATTTGACGTGGCTACGCTAGGCCAAAACATAAACTGCATTATCTTAATGAAGTACAAGATTTTTTTTAACTGCTCATGCCAAAACAACGTTATACTCTTGAATAAAAAGACCCCTTTTCCCAGTTACCACACATTTGGGGCAATTACATAAATCTATTTGACCTAATCAATAAAGTGTGAACCGTATATAAAAGATGGTTTGCAACATTTATGGTCAAAATGAAGTTTGGGTTTTTACTCATGCTCACCAAACCATAGCAAATGGCATTTAAAGCCAATGCTGACCAACATGTTAATGAATTTGTCCTCTCCCACTTTTGTAGACGTTTTGTTAGACTTCTCATAAGGGAAACACGCTCGTGGCATGTTATGCAGGTTTGTGAACAAACATAATTATAAAAGCAAATCGTATCAAACTATATTGCACTGTTGGATTAAATGAATGAAAATTAGTTACACACAACTGGCCATTAAGTATTCCAACATGCAGAAAAAGCAATTTATATTCACAATTGATTTAAACTGTATCAGGAGTTATTGACTAAACATACGTAATTATTGTCAAAGTGGGATTTTCAAACAGATGACGTTGACCAGATTCAAGTCGTGCGACAAAACGTTTAATTTGATTTTCTTTTCACTTAATATGGCGGGTTAAAGAAGCTGGCTAATGATAACTCGCCGATTGTACTCCAGAAGGAATACAGGAGCAGGAATGTCAAAATGGCTTCCGAATAGTCGCTAAATGAACTTTACGAGTTGTCAGGGTCTACTCTAAATGGTTTAGGGCGAAAATTGGTGTGGCTGTATGGACCGGAAATGAGATAATGTCAATAAAAGATGGAGCACGTTCACCACCGTTGACTCGGGAAATTTAATGGCAAGGAAGAGGCCGTGATTCTACCCTGAAAACAACTTTTAAATGGCCCCGTTGGACAATATGTTGTTTGTCATGTAATGTGAACCACGTATTTATACATGATTTACGTAAACCACGGGAGTTATCTTAGAATTGAATTTCAGGTGTCTCGGATTTCTCGAATATTTCGAAGACCACTGTCTTCCATTGACTTTATCTCGCTTCCGGTCCACACAACCACCATGATTTTCTACATAACAAATTTTAAGTAAACCTTAATGAACCCGTACAATCCATTAGGTGGCTGTTTTTAAGCCATCTCTTTTGTGTCTGTGTCCGTATTCCTTCGGAGTGCAATCGACAAGTTATCGGTTGATGTTCCTTTTATCCGCCATATTTAGGGAACGTGACAATCAAATCAAACGTTTTTTTACTCTCTTGGATTTGGGGGAATAACATCTGTTTGAAAAACACAACTTTGGAATTTAAATACGTATTGAGTAGTCAAGAATCCATAGTATAGTTTGAAATCAATTTGTGATTATGAATTTCGTTTTCTGAATGTTGCAATACTTTTGGCCAGTGTGTGTATTACACAACTTATGAAAATTTAGGATTTAGTTTTGTGAAACTTTAATGTGCTCTCGTGCACTTGACTGTGGAGCCGTATCGATACTGGTGCGCTTTCTATGTGAATGTAAAATTTCTGTCAAAACAATGCAAGAAAAGTTTGATCAAAATTGCACCTTCCAAGCCACAGTTTCTTTTTTTTGCATTTGTATGTCGTGCCATACCAATCAATACTTTGCCTGGGAAATCCAAATGTGTGCATCTAGGAAACTGGGTGGTTTCTATTCAAATGAGTATAACTCGGGTTTGGCATGAGTATTTTTTTAATTAAGACTTTTCGAAACTGCTCTTTTCAATGATATTAAAGTTTACGGTGGAATCTTTTTAGATTTTTGTTTTACAAAACCACAATTAATATGAATGAAATTCTTTTTGAATCAGCCTATATAGCTATTTTAGCGCTGCTGATCACAAATAAAGAGTAAACATAACAAAGTGGGTATCATTTTAATAAGAATAACATTTATCTATTCGATGATGTAAAATTTTGCGCTATTAACGCTTAACCGCATAAGGGATTTGCACTTCGGTTAGTGCATGGGAGGGGTGGGGGGAGGGGGTTATAGGAACCCTCCATTATATATATCCACTTTCCTAAGGATTTTTTAGATGAAATCCACCACACGTTAAAGGCTTCAAAGACATCAACAAAAAAGAAATAAAAACTGAAGAAACTTGTTCAATAAAAAACTAGGGGGCAAAACTTTGATTTTAATTTTGCGTCAAAATCTGCGAAAAAGACACTAATTCGTTTCTGCATTTATACGGCATTGATTCACCTAGACTTGTGCTGATGACATAAAGGCACTATCAATGATTTGATATTTCCGAAAACCGAAAAAATCATCAAAATCAGATTTTTGCATGTCTGTAATAGGTATTAAGTATCCTAACATACCCTACAAGTGATAAGACCAAAAGGAGCCTAACAAGGACAAAATCGGATGTTTTAGTCATTACTGTCCGTACGGACACTTATTACAACACCTAATTGAATGGAGATTCGTATTATTGAATACTGCTGTTTTCTTCCTTTTATGTAGATTTTTCAGTTGCAAAAAATAACTTATGGGGAATTCTACACACTTATCCTTCAATTTTAAGCTAATCCTGCAAATTTCAGTTATTTTGACTCTTTCGGGTGGATCACTGATAGTGCCTTTAATTGGTGATGAACGATCTATATAAGCACAAACATAAATGTCTCGTGCAATTTTATATTTGTTAGGGTTACTTAATTTACCATAGGTTTCTACAGTAAACCGCTATATGATGTATATAAAATATTATGGTACCAATGGCCTACTATACGTTCCAAGCATTTTTGATTATTTACATTATGCCACTAGGTGTATGCATTATGGAAATCAGAATCACAGTAACTCTATTAAGATTTTTTTCAATTTTGCCATGGGCACTTCCATTGGTGCATAAGGGGGTTCCATAGGGACCCATTTTAAATTAACGCAAAAACGACACGATGGATTTGATTTTTTTGCGCCAATGGAAGCGGAAATGGTAGACAAATACAAAAAATATAAACCAAATATATTGCAGCGTTAAAAAACGCCCCATGCAGTTAAGTGCTAAATGGAAGCAGTAAGACAGCAATAATTTTCCTTCATATTTTCCCCAAAATTGACCCTGATTTCCCTTGTATAGTTTAGCGTAATGGTATTTTATGTTCACTAACTCAATTTCTGTATTTTAGCCATTTTGCTACTTTTAGGCTGTTGCCTCTGACAATTAACAATAATTGATCGAAAAAAGTTGGAAATCTCTACTTCAGTTGAATATAATTATGGATTAATGGTTCTTATATTGAATAAAAAAAGGTTCTTCGGGCACCCATCGGACCTTTTTGGCATCGGTAGGACTTAAATGGTCTACAAATGGTTCTAAAATTTTGAAAGACATTTCCATGATGTGCCTTATTCTCGAATGTCCAAGAAAATTGAAAAATAATAACCCTTTGGAGAACCATTAACAGTTCTCCAAAGGACAAAACAGTTCTGAAAGATGTCTGGAGACATTCTGGTTCATTCAAGAACCATCAAGGGCTCTCTTTGGAGAACAAACGTTTTCCGTGTATAAGCAACATAGAATTTCACTCATATCCCTGGTTGCATATAATTTCCTGAAAATAACGTACCTAGCATCATTTCCATTATGCAATTAAGATTTCCATACAATGAGCAGAGAAAATCTTCTGGCGTATCAGACACGTCTTCCTCAACAGTTGCAATTTCTTCCAGCAGCCGCGGCGGAACGATTTTTGAACGTGGAGGTTCTATTTATAGATTTCACTCCTCTAACTACCCCCAAACCTTCTGTCCTGGATTGTTAAAATACGTGAAACTTTGTTGGGCCCAGTTGATGCACCCTCCCATCATTTCCAAAAATATACTTTTTTTGAAAAACGTCATGAAAGAAAAGTTGTCATTCATCATTGGACCTATAGTAGATTCAACCCATCGTGTCACCTCTAGTACTTTTCCGAAGGTATGGCCCCGGGGGAGCCAGTTGTATTCAAAGGTGGATATGATGCGTGAACATGGACTTCCGAAATGCACCCTAAACAAGTATTTCCACCGACTAAACAACATACCCTAAACAAGCATTTTTGTCTGTTTTTCCTACCGTGAACAAGTCTTTTTGTCGGTTTTTGCTACCTAAACAAGTAAACAATGCATTGTGTTGATAATATACCCTTATTATCTGGCTTTGCTCATGTGGTTTTACTTCCAAATTACAATATTTTTGATGATTTTGATCTCGCGTACATCACAATTTCAGGGTTACGATAAAAACATACCTTTTTTTCCATATTTTGCTGTTTTTGACACCCTAATCAATGTACGCTCGTACATCGCCTGTTGCAAAAAAGAGACCCTTTTTACGCGTTTTCTTGTTCACGCATCATATCCACCTTTGAATACAAGTGGCCCCCCGGGGTATGGGCATTGAATGATGGGCATGTGCAGTGCGTGGAAGTTTAAATCGAGATTAGAATTCCACGCTACGTCTAATGAAACATGTTACACCGTTAAAGCAGATATTAAAAACAGCGTATTAAACGTTGGTTGATTAAAAATCGCACAACATTGCATATAAATTATAAGTTGATTAAAAATGACATTTAATATTCCGTTGGTTAAACACTGAAACATATTACGGTGATAATATGAAATTTCTTCAATTTGCTCTCAAATGATAGTCTAGGCCATTGGAAGAACAGAGATATATTTTACACATAAAAATAACATACCCCAAAACAGATAGTGACATTGATATGAGGATAAAGATATCCAGGTAATTTGTAGGCTAACTTTTAAGTTTTCCATAACTTTAATCAACAAATGTGTATATTACATGAATATTTTGACTCGTACTCACTGATATTAAAACCACAAAGGTTATAGACCGGTCAAACAGTGTGCATAGCGTGGGAAACATGCATACGGCGTGCGTGCTCTTGTGTTAAACGCCATTTTTGTCGTCTGCTGAATTTCGCGTCGCCGACGACGCTAAATTACAAAATCGTTCCGTTTACCCATAAGGAAGCTGATTTGGTCTTAAACATTTCGGGTGAGGGCTTTTGTATATAAAAGCTTTACAACCATGCTAAAATATCGATTTTGAAAAATCTTGAGGGCGCACTATTTTCAAATGTGCCAGTGTCTCTTTAAGCATTTTTCTTAATCAACACAAAATTAAACATAAACTTCCCGCCAAAAACACACGTTTTTGAAATATTTTGCAGAGAAATTGTTCAATAATCCATGTTGGTAAATCATCTATTTTGCACAATGTTTATTAAAATATTGGTCACATGATCAATTTGAAAGCGAGGTGGCAAAATCAAACATGGCCGATTACGAGAGAGTGACGACGTTGCTGAGGAGTGTGAATTAATTCAGTGATATGAGATCAGGCAATAACTTATATACTTCAGACTTTCTTGATCGGTTTCAGGCTTGCTTAGCAAGGTTTTGGTTGTACGGAGACTTATATTTTGGGTATTTCAGACTCTGTGAGAGACTCACAGCTACTCAAATTTCGTCGCTGAAAATTCGACAGGGTTGAATAGTCTAGTCTAGGGTCAAAGTCAAGACTTCAATGAGGACCGAGGGAATGAGAGATTATTATGCCTGACTGAATAAAGCTCTATAAAATCCCTCATTGAAGTATTGACATAGACTATAGACTAGACTAGACTATTCACGCCAGTTCTCTGCAATATTACACGAAAAACCCAACAAAATGGTTAAAGGGGCATTTCTTGATCCACAGCCTCGTCCCCCCGACTTACCTAATGATGTTGAGATTCGGTCGCATCTGTAAGAAATTCGCAATTTTTTTATTTTCTGTCCGTAAACGGACAGAAATTACAGCACAGTAGCCTATGGGACCGTGGAAAACGAGCAATTGCTCATAACACAAAACCGCAAAATCGGGATCAGCTCAAATTTTGGGAATAAGCTTTTCTCAAGGATATCTAGTGATCAATGAATAAAACAGAAGGTGCTGAAATCACGAAATGCACCTTTAAACAAGTGATTTAGTTTTAACCAACCCCATATTAAGTAATAATAATAATAACCAACAAATTTTAACCAACAACCTGGTTTTAGTTTAACCAACATCACATTAACCAACATTGAGCAAAAGGAATTATCCAACAAATGATTAAAAGTGTTAACCAACCACATATTAGATTTAACCAACAGCCGTTGATGACTGTTTTAACCAACACATGAGTGGTTCACTAGGTGATCCTAGGTTGATTAAAATTTTAATCAACAAGATTAAAAATTTTAATCAAGTGTATGTAGTCCGATAGCAGAGAGAAAACCAATCTATGCTTAAAACAATAACA
Source organism: Ophioderma brevispina (assembly GCA_023653785.1). Taxonomy (NCBI): domain Eukaryota; kingdom Metazoa; phylum Echinodermata; class Ophiuroidea; order Amphilepidida; family Ophiodermatidae; genus Ophioderma; species Ophioderma brevispina. The sequence continues at coordinate 39,965 of JAMKCH010008766.1, forward strand.
GCACATTTTTTGGACGAGCGCCCCTATTTTCCGGATATTTTTGAGATTTTTGCACAGTTGCATCGGTAATTGGCTTGTAAACAATACCTGTGAATGATAGAGCTCAACATTCTCTACGTGTCGCAAAATAAGGAATTTTGTAGTTAGAATAATTAATATCGGAGATCTCCGATAATAATTCAACGGCTGTTGGAAACGTCCTTCAATACGAAATAGCCGGGAAATTGCGCCATGTACATGTTTACGCTCATCCATTAGTTGTTCCTTCAGTTCAGGCAAGTCAAGTTAGAGGTCATTTTCGTGAGGTGGCATTATTTTCGGGACTATTTCACCATGGACAGACATAATGTGGCGTTTCCAGCTCCACCATTAAATTACATTCAAGGATCCCAATTCTAATTACATAATCACTTCTTTTATAACAAATACGCATTTTTGAGCACTACCACTCGCAGATATGGTTTTCTAGACAATTACCAACACAACTGTGCAAAAATCTCAAATTTTGAAAATTGGGGGCGCTCTTCAAAAAATGTGCTGTTATTGCTTTAATGAAAGCATTCAAGTTAACGTAAGCGCATTTACAGCTACAAAAACATTATGACTAATCGCATTTGCTTTGGATACAAAGAACACAAAGTCTTTGAAAATAATGGCAATACGAAAAGCAAGCCAGATTATCTTCATTCGCTCATGAAACAGGTGAATCGGGCCACATGTTTTCTTTTTCTGGCCCCTATCCCAACTAATCGACGCTGTCCAAAACTTTTCCTCTGGTCATTATAGTAGATTCAACCCACAGTGTCACCGCAGGAAACGTTTTGGACAGCGTCGATTAGTGGGGAGAGGAGGCAGAATATGTGGTTCGATTCACCTGCTTCCAAAACGAACTAAGATAATCTCGCCTTTCATGTATACAGAAGGAGTACAAAGACTTTTGTGTTCCCTCGTATCCAAAACACGGACGCTCAAGCATCAAAAGTCAGTAACGTTCAACTCACCTATTACATTGAATACTATTAAAGGAGAACCCGTACAACGAATAATATTATACAATATACTCTGTAAAATAATTATTAACTCAAACCACATATCGAGTGATTTCATCGAAGAACAGAATTATATTAACCATAACAATGAATTAAAACCATCTAGTCTGACCATGTGCTATTTAAAATTCGCGCAATTGTATAACGTGTTATGCGATACGGTCGGCACGTTTGCGTCACACATGCCATAGTAAATACACACAAAAATACTAAAGGTGACACGATGGGATGAATCTACTATAGGTTAAACAAAAAATCTTTCGATTTTTATTCAATTTACACTGGTTTTTATTGGCAAATTACAACAAACCGGTGTCGAAGTAATTATAGTCCGCCGTACTCATGGTCGTGATGGTCCGGCTACAACGGTAAAAAATTGGGCACCCAATTCAGTTGACTCTTCACGCAACATTAGATTCACGTTTTATTCCGTTATCGTCTATGGAGCCCGGACTGTGGCTCCCGGTGGACTATATCTGCCTTCACACCGCGTTTAGGTGAATATCGACTTTTGACTCTTTGATGGGCAAACCATTCATGGATTAGGAGCGCTGATTGATTCCTGGACCTTGCTTGGATTTCTCCTATGTTTGGGTGTCTATAATGCACGGGCATGTAAATGCAGTAATTGTTGAAGTACTGATACATTGTTTAATAGAGGTTCTGTCTGTTTAATCAATGCTGCGAAAAAAAGAATAAAACATAGCTTCTCCTCTCTATTTGCCGCCATTCAAGTTACAGAGGCATTCGTGATCCCAAGCCCGTCCCTCGACTTACCAAAAAAAATGACATTTTATATCATCTGAATTGTTTGCCTAAGTATATGTGCCTAATCTTAACCTTGGCAAAATCGCTCTTGCTCTGAAAATGTCGTATTTTGTATTTTCTGTCAGTATAAACGGACAGAAATTACAACACGTTAAGCGCAAGGTGCAGCGTGAATTGCAAACAATTTGCGCGTAACATCCCACGCACCGACGGAATCAATTGGAATTTCCGAAATAACATTTTCTCGGCGATATCTAATGAACCATAAACAAAAAAAAAACAAGGTGGCTAGATCACAAGAGATATACCTTTAACATGTTTAATGTTAAGTTGAACCTTGGATATCATCTCGTTTGTATTGCAAAATTCAGTGCAAATAAGTTCTGATTTAATCTGTTTTAACCAGTTTGGCATTCTTCATTTCATAGTAGTGTCGGACAAGTCTAAGTGATTGTGAATCATTTCCTCCTCCCTCCTCCGGCACTCTTACTGTAGTCAATGGAACCTTCCAAACCTAATTATTGATGGTACCAAACGTTTATCGCTTATTTTCAAACCGAGGGTGAAATGCCCTCATTGTGGGAGTTCTACTTAAAGAAGCATTTGAAAATCAGAAATAATCATCATTTTACTCAACAGATTTTTCATGCCGAGTACATCATCTCTTTATACATAGTAGAGGCGTAATATGACACATGTCTTATACCACCTTGAAAAATTCTAATAAAAGGTCTCTTTGTATATTCTGGTAGGCCTATATATGAATAATTACCAAAAAATTTGTCCCGCCTTCTAGTTGCTGCGTTGGCCAGATATTCAAGGTCAAAGGTCAACGACCTTTATACGGCATATGATGGGTTATAACTGCTCATCCAATTGGCCTAGAAGCAAAAAAGATGGTGTCTATACCCATATTTTGTGGGTCAATAAACACAATAAAAACAGTCTTGAGACTTACAAATGAAGTCATCATTATCTTTCAGCATAGAAATCACTTTTAATCAAACATTTTCCACGTTTTCTCAACATAAATTAGCCAATTCGTCAGTCTGTACAAGTATTAAATAAACCAAAACATTTACCATAATCTATAATGAAAACAGCCAAAATACTATTGTAAAAATTTGTCCGGCCTTCGAGTTGCTGCGTTGGTCAGATATTCAAGGTCAAAGGTCAATGACCTTTATAAGGCATGTGATTGGTCATAACTGCTCAGCCAATGGGCCTAGAAGCAAAAAGGTGGTGTCTATACCCATGTTTTGGGGGTCAATAAAAACAATAAACATATTTTTAGGCTTACAAATGCAGCCATCATTGCGTTTCAGCATAGAAAGCACTTTTAATCTAATTTTTTACAAGTTTTTCTCAACGTAAATTAGCCAATTCGTCAGTCTGTACAAATATTAAACAACAATATTTGACCTTAATATATATAATAATGAAACAGCTACAGTATTATTGTCAAATCAGCGAATACTGTTCTTAAGATCCTCGAACTGACGAGTCCTGTGTGATTTAATAGTGTGGTACTAGTGACAGACCTTTTTGCATAAATATTTCATTTGGGTACTATTAAAAACCCCATTACCATTGCTAAATGAGCCAACTCCCGAAATAGTCGGGACATGACACGCACCAAATATCACGGACCACATCAATGGGCGCTGTGATTCGCCCTTCGCAAAATGTTTCTCATAAAAAATAAACTTCCAACGACCTTCTTGCAGGTGGATAATAACAAATTGCGTGAGCGCCATAAGGTAGTGGAAGGTAAGTATCCTACTCAAGTGTATCGCCCTCTCACTCCTGAGAGGGAAATACACTGTACTAGTGCTAGCTTCCTTCCACAGCCTTACTTTTGCACAGAATTCCACTGCATGGCTTAATCGGTGGCGGAAGAAGGTTGCACAAGGTAGCCAACGCCAACGCAACCCCTGTCAAAGCCCCACCCATAGTCGCCTAATGCACCTGGGTCAAGATGCTAGGTCGATCAGCCAAGAGGGAATGGACGGCGACACCCCTCTCCGCATGACTAACACATGCATCAAATAGACTTGTTGGAAGGTGGAAGTAGAACTCCAACCGACATTGTCCAAAATGTCTGGGATGAAGGCCTCTTTATAGAATGCCCAAGAGGAAGGGTGAGCTCGAACATCATATGCCCTAACCAAGAAGCCAGTCAACCAATCATGGTGTTTTTGTGTGCATTTCAGATGACTGAGGAAATCCAGGTGGCTCAATGTGTCCCTTGCTGCAGGCTTCTCTGAGCTGTCTGCAATCCGCGGTCTGCAACTATGGTGAGATGTGGCAGAAACACCGGTTTCGGGGTAAAAGAAAGAGTCTGATTCTTGGCCAAAAAGCCTGCATGTGGAAGAATAGAGACCTCCTTGCGCTCAAAGCGGTGATGGGCCTCGTCCGTAGACAAGGCATGTATATCCGGAACCCCCTATAGCCACAAGCCCAGCCACAAGCCACAGCCACTAGGAGTTCCAGAAGACTACGCTTTCGGTTGTGGTTTCAAACTGTTCCGACACCAAGAATGTCACACCAATGCAAATCCCACTCCGTAACAGGCTAGACCGGAGACGATTCGTAAACATACCCTTCACCAAATTGGACAAGAGGGCAAGGAAAGAAACCGTCTGCCATCACAGCCTTTACGGTTGTGGCCTTTCTGTTCGTAAAAAAAAAAAAAAAAAAAAACTCGGACAGTCAGGACACTAAGGTAAACCCCTCCTTGAAGACTCCTTGATGAAATTGCCAACCTGGTCTACGGTCTCAGAATATGTCAGGGATCGAACTCTCCATCGGCACACCTTGCATGGTAATCCTATAATGCTCTAGTGAATTTGCCTGTACAGTGGAGCAAGGCAGCCTGTTCAGAAAGTCCCTTCTCAGTGTACAGTCTGCAGAAATTCACCAGACAGAGTTCGGAAATGGGTGGGCACCTGGGACGAACGCGTCGGCTGGGGGACCTCTTTCCAGGTCCCCTCCTTTTTCAGATGGATCTGTTCCTTACAAGCGTATCTAACGGCCTGGGAACCCACAGCTGCCGTGCCATATGGGCTACCAGCAGGACCATGCATTCCCCGAGCCTAGAGCCACTCGAGGACATTTGGGTTCATGGCACCTGGGAAAGCTATGATCGAATAGGCTATCAATCCTGACCGGTCCGCTTCCATGACGTCCCGTTTGCTGTCCCGGGGATCCAGTTCCAAGAGTTAAGGCCCCTAATATGCCCAATCTGACGATTCATTACTGGGCGGAACATACCACTGTGGACGGGTCCCCCCATCTATAAAGATTGGGGGCGGCAAACTGCAAAGTAAGCTGCCACTCCACCGACGGCTCTCTGACTTATGGCTGTGTCTGGGATTAGGGACCCTCATGGGAGACTGTCAGTAAACAATTGTTCACTCCCGAAACACGGGAGGCAAATTAAGGCCCAGATGTCTCAACTCGGAACCACCCGAAATAGCAGAAGAATCTCTCATCACAGGATGGGACTGATTACACCCCTTCTTTTATATGTCACCATCTTCCATATTGTCGCAGCGGACAATAATTACTTCCCAGCTGACCAAGGGGAGTCTGTGCCACATGCCAGAAAGACGGAGAACAACTCGAGGAAGTTTATGTGGTTTTGCCTTCCCGTGGTGATGAGCCACGGGCTGGGTTGTAGCCCCCCCCCCAACTTAAAGCAATCGGTTCGTCATAGTGTTTAAAAGCGTTCCATTGTCAGTGTGTTTGGTAGGCTGAATGGAACTCCCTGCTTCAGATGAAGGCAAAGTCCATAGCCCTGGAGCTAGCACAATTTGTAACACTCGCAAGTACAAAAGGTCTGAGTGATTAATATGTTGGCCAGATGAGCCGGAACCCCTGAACGTGATTCTTAAGTGCCGCAATTGGGCCTTAAGGAGCGGGGGCCAAAACAAAGTTTGTACAGCCGGTCAAATTGTAAATTGATCAATCATTGTTGAAAAGCACACATGTTATGTGTCTAACAATAAGGATTAAGAAAAGGTATTAGTTGTAATATGGACACCCTAAAGTTTCAGAGTATAGGCTAAAAACAGCAAAATCACATAATAAGGGGCAATTCAGTTGTACAGGGTAAAATTTTAAAGTTGCTCCGATTTGGATAAAAAAAGGTGCAAATTATTGGGTGGAGTTCATGGATTAAAATAAGGAATAGTTTTGACGTCTAAATGTTGTTTCGTGTAGGGGGACCAACAGAAGGTCAAATGTCCATGCATTCAATGGGGCTTGATCTTGTTACCCCCTATTCTGAAGCAAGCAGTTGAGCACGCAAAACTATTCCTTAATTTTATCCTATGAGCTCAACCAAGAAATTTGCCCACCATTTTTATCCACAAATCGGAGCCATTTTAAAATTTGACCCCTGTACAAATGAAATGACCCCTTTTTATTGATTTGCGTTTTTAGCCTAGTAACCTGAAACTTTAGGTTGTACATATTAAACTATACCTTTCGGATCCCTTGGTTCGACACATAACATGGTGTTGCTTTTCAACATTGGGAAATTGGATCAATTTAAAAATTTGACCAACTGTAAAAAACTTTGTTTTGGCCCTCTCCTTAAGGCACAACTTGCGGCACTAAGATCACGTTTTAGGGGTTCCTGTTAGTCTGTCAAACATATTTAATCACTCAACATTTTGTACCTTGAGATGTGTTACAAATGGGTGCTAGCTCCAGGGCTACCCATTGAAGTCTGAGGTAACCTTCGTCTACCTGGGGGAGGAAGGTGGGCTGTTTACCACGTTTTTCATCAGGCCAGGCTTAAACACATAAATTGGAAACCTAATGGATGACTTCAAATTGGGACCATCATTGCTTTCATTTTCGGCAAAATAATCTGTCACGCCACCTTACCTTGGGTAGGGAAAAGGAAAAGACTCCGTTTGGAGGAAGGGGATGGTGACCACTATTATAATATATTTGTTTTTCACTTCTATCAAAACTAGATATGATTTTATGCATTAATACCCATGTGTATGTTACAAACTTGATTTTCCTTTCAATAATCACCCAAAACCTAGCAATCACACATCTGTATTTTTAAACTCAAAAAGAAATGGCCTTATTTTTAGCACAATCGGAGAAAATCAAGTTTCCCATGATAGAGCTTATTAAAACATTTTACTATGACATCAAATGGAGGACTATTGGAAAGTTTTTTGATATCAATGGAAAGAAGAGCCTTATACACATCCAAGTATCAAAATCAAAAGGTCAGAGGTTTTGTAACTAAAAATTCAAGAAGTCCTTTACCAATAACTTTAAAAATGTTAGGGGGGCGGAAGTAGTAAAAGTACAACTTCATGCAGATAGGTTGCATGACTTTTAGAAAATCAAGGAAGGGTGCTTTTGATCGTTTTTCTTATATGCTAATTGTGTTTGGTGACCCCAAAAACATTGGTATAGACACCCCATTTGTGCTTTTAGACTAAATGGTTGAGGAGTTATGATACATGATATGGCCGTATAAAGGTCATTGACCTTGACCTTGATATCTGACCAACGCAGCTGGCCGAAGGCGGAAAATATTTTCATAACTAATTCCACATTATAGCCCTACAAGATAGATACAAAAAGTCCTCGTCTTATTTTTTTCAAGGTTGAATCGCATATGGCCCTACGAACAGGGACAAATCGCTGGTACCTCTATACAAATATTCCGTGCTGGGCGGTGACTTTTTCGTGTGCAGATTTTATCAGAGGTATGAAATAAGGTCAATTATCGGAGACACTTGAAAACGCGTTGGTCCAGTTTCGGCTTCAAAAGATTCTTTATTGAAAATTAAAATGTGCTGCTCCTTGTGATATAACATAATATATAAGTTTATAATGTCACCAATGCCATATAAAATACATGAACATTGGAAAATTCAATTCCAAACAGTCTTGTTGTCTAGGCCTTACACCAGGTTTCAGCAGAAGGAAGAACCCACAGCAGCCGACAACATCCCGACTGAGTATTGTTGAGGAGTGTCATGTGCAAAATAAGAGTCTCTACAACGCGACTTTTAGTAGGCGTCTGTGACAATTTGATATTCGGGTAATTATAAAGTTTTAAACAAAAAAGATGCGACCGTTAGAAAGTTTTTCTGTGGAAACGGATTCGGGGGTATAAAAGGAAACCATTTTAGACAAAAAAATTTCCACACGGTCAATCGGTTTTCTTGGGAAATGCGAAGTAAATTGATGTGGAGTAATACCATGCACAGCGTGGGACTTGGGAAGACTTTGCTGCTGTGGGAGGAACCATAAAAACCCACTCGTTGAAAGTAAACCGAGGTATGTGAACACCAAACCATCTCTCACTTTATTTTTTTTGTTTTTCTTTTGTTCAAACTGGTTCTTCATTTTGTTTCTCCGGGATCTTGGAGGTAGTACAGGAAGGGGGAGGGGAATTAGCCCTCCCCCATTAAAGCGTGTCTACATATTTGTCACAGAAACTGAGACTGGGGGCTGTCCCTTAGTTCGAAATAAATTTACAGGAATTTACAGGAATTTCATGATTATTGTCCTCTGAGAGTGAGTCCCTCGTTTCACCCCCACAGCTAATTTATAGGTGCACAACTGTTGAAAAATAAAAATATTGATTAGGTAAGTGCATGATAATCTGATCTCGACAATATTCTTTGTTTGAAAACTCGTGTAATCCAACAAGAGGCGACAACCTTATACCGTTAAGTTTCTTAAGCCGTCAAGTGCAAAACGCCCAAGTGGTATGTTTATCCTCTGTGTGTTCAATTGGCGATATCTCCGGTTAGGGTGCATCAAATGGGATGAAATTCGATGACGATTCAAAACCCGACACCACACAAGACTGCAGAGGACTGGACAGGACGTCCTCAGACGTGGCCAACCTACACTGACTCACGTTTTCCGAAAAAGGGCAATCGGTGCCAGTTTGAGCAGTTGGAAGTGGATTGTTCTAGCAAAATGAAGGGTAAACTACAGAAGCCCAGACCGTGAGTTGCAAACTACACATGAAAAATCATAATAATACATAGCAGAGATTTATATAGAGCCTTATGCTATGGCGTTAAGCGCTTTCACAAATGGTCGATGATCACTGTGGCAACCATACCATAAACCATTTAGCATCATTTCAAGGGATGCAGCAGATCAAGATCAGCGCTTTCCCTTATCAAGCAACATACATCGAGATAAACCAACGCAGCCGCGACCAGCTTCCCAAATATCGCATGGTTAAATCGAGACAACCAAGCGGTAATTTCTGCAAAGGAAATTACAAGACAGCCGGGGGGGGGAACATCTCACCGGCTCGAACGCACGCCTATAAGCATGGACGAGCATACACTGGAGTCGGAGCGCTTACCTGATTGAGCTATCATTGGTCCGCTGCCACAGTTTTCGAAAAATGGCCAATCAGCCCAGTCTTAAGCAGTGTGGAAGTGGTGTTTAGTAAAAAATTCGGTGTGTGACGGAGGCCTTTGAGTGTCCCCTAACCCCAGTACCTACCAACACAATAAACTGTGCAAAAATCTCAAAATTGAAAATCGGGGCCATTCTTAAAATGTGAAATTATTGCTTTAAGGGGAAAATTCAACAAACATTTTGTGGGCATTTGACACGATCCCGGCAGCTATCCAGGCAAATAATTGGTACAGGGAACCCTGTACAAATAATAACGTAAACAATTACGCTAGAAAAACAATTATGACAAACATATGGAGTGGTTTCCTGGGAAAAGGGAATTATACTCCCATAAAAAAAATAATTAAAACTTTTTCTACCACGCGCTATTTAAAATTCGCTCTAGTGTATATAGGGATGTGGGTTACATACACCCTGTATCCGAAGGCCCGCTCGCTATTCCGAGGTCCGCTATTCCGAAGGGCCCGCTATTTTCCGAAGGTCCGCTATTCCGAGGGCCCGCTTTCCGAAAAATGAATAAGGTCCGTTATTCCGAAGGTCCGCGATTCCGAAAGTTAGCATAGGGCCCGCTATTCCGAAAACTAAATAAGGCCCGCTATTACGAACACGTAATTTCCTATAACCGAGGGTCCGCTATTCCGATAGATAGATAGGACACTCTATTCCGAAATTGGATAAGGTCCGCTATTCGAAAAATGAATAAGGCCCGCTAATCCGAAAGCTAAATAAGGTACGCTATTCCGAATTTTAGATAAGGCCCGCTATTCCGAATAGTGAAAGTGGTCCGCTATCAGAAAGTTAAATAAGGCCCGCTATTACGAATGTTGAATACGGTCCGCTTTACGAAAGCTAAAACAAAACTCCGATCCTAATATGAAGTTTTGGTTAAAAACTAAATACAAAAGGGAAAAGAAAAAACCAGGTCTAACTAAAATGAAGAGGCGAGCGAAGGGAGAAATTAATAGCTTAATTTTGATTTTTTTCGCTCGTTGATCTCATTGATTTTTGTACTGTACTTTTAGGGGAGGGTCAATGGGACCAATAGTTTTTCACGCCGTTTACATACTTTGGTTTTAACTTAATTGGACCGGTATTTCTTTCTATTTGTTGGACTTTAGATGCGATTCTTGTAGCAGAACAAAAAAATTTAAGTTGGGTCCCATGGAACCCCCCTCCCCCTTGGGCACTAAACGGGAGTGCCATATTTTTATGCCCAATTACGTAAAACGTGCATTGGAATAAAGTAATTAATACAAGAAGAAAAAGAATTAACCTTTAGTTTTATGCTGAGAACAGCGAAATTGATTAGCGTGGGACTTACGCACGTTACTGTTATAGACTAGACGAGATTCTCAAAAAGATGCTTAATTAAGGTAATTAGCAGCGATTTGCTAATCCGAAACATCGAAAAAATCATCAAAATTCATATTTTTATAGTTTCTGATAAAGCATGGAGATACGAACATAACCTGCGAGTGGGTGGCTTGAAATCCGCGTAAAAAGACAAGGCAGTACTTTTTATCTGATGTCTTTAATTTTTCTATACGTGCGTAAGTCAAATTCTGACTTATATCAACAAAGCCTTCCCGCAAAACTGCACTATTATCAATAATCACCGTTTGGAACTAGTGGTTCTTCGATTAGACAAATAGTATAATAGCGCCTCTCTGCAATGAATAAAAGTCCAATTTCACTTGTTAAAATGCCCAGGACGACACTAAATGTGTTGGTCGCTATGGGGCGCTTTCATGGAAGATCAAAGATTAAGTTACTGTTCCCTGTTCATTAACTTAGATGTCCGTTTTAATTATTATTCTAAAATATACGTTTTTGAAATAAATCACGAAAAGCAAGTTGTTGGGTATCTTTTGGACCTAAGACAATTTTTTTTATGACAAAAGAATGGGACAATTTAAACCTCACAATCTATTGAAATCTGTAGTATTTCACCTCGTTTTGAAATGAGCGAATGTAAAGGTTGTTGGTACCAGTATAAATTAGCTTTTGTGGAAGGTTACTTGACTGCATTTAGTGGTATAACAATTGATCCGTCCGGAGAGTGATTCACGATCAATAGGCCTATTGTATGCCACCTTTGACTGGCATGAAACACATAATGGCCAACTTTGTTCAACAGGATCCAATCCGAACCGCTGTAATTTGCAGTGAATTTTTTGCAATACAAACTTATATATCCAGGTTCCCACAGCATTAAATTGCATGGAAGGCATTACAGGAGAGCTATGTGATCCTCTTGTTCGTAACCAATGGTGATCACAACAGACAGCACCTTTATCAAAAGTATTTAAACTATTCATTTCTAGTGCCCAGCTTTAAATCAAAGCAAGGTCGACGAATCAATAATTGTCCATAACATGCTTCGAATCACCCCTAGTTCGTAAATTAGTTTTGCCACAAAAGTTTCAGAGTCAAAAGTCAATATTCAACTGGACCCAGTTTGTTGTCGTTTGCCATAAAAATCAGGTACATTGAATAAAAGTCCAAAGAAGAAATAAGTTTTCAAGTTAGAACCCAATGACTTGTTTGGGTCCAATGAAGAAGAATAACTTTCTTTCATGATTATTTGCAAACTCGTTATTTTTTTGAATAATTCATAAAAATCGGACATCTAAGTTAATGAACAGACAATAGCAAGACGTGTCCTCCATCCATCACAACCCAATCAAATGATCACTTGCCAAAATATCTGAAATTTTCAGGTGAACCAGGTGCATGTATTGTATCCTTTGCATGCCCGGGTCCGCCTGCCTGAATGATGGGCTATCGAATTTGGCAGCGCGGTGTCTCAGGTTTGCTTAAAATGAACTGACTGTTACATTGTAATCCCAATCGTAATCTTCTATACATTTGTATGGAAGGTTTCGTGCTAATCCTTCCCCCTATTATGGAGTATTGTTCATTCAATCAAACCCGACAACCACGCTGTAAATACAAAGATTTCTTTGTAAACAATATTACAAACACATAGTTTAAATGATACTGATATCAAAATATGCTTTTTATTTTGCAATAGGATTGGTTCACTTTCATGGGAGGGGTAGACTGTGCCCCGTCCCCATAATCCTACAGGAATTTTGAGGCTTCCATTATAACAACAAGGAGATGCCGAAAGTGCAAAATCATTCAGATTTGGATTCAGTATCATTAACATTAAAAAAAATATTTTTACAAACAAATCTGGGTATTGCAACGGGTGATCTTTCTTGAATAAACACATGACCTTTAGGTTCTATTTTCCCTCCCATATTGGAAAGGAAGCGCCACACACGTGTGACCCATTGACTTTTTTACTCCTGGTAACCTAAGGAATAATTTGAGCTATATTTCAGTAGATTTAGAGCAGTCAATATTTGACCCCCATAGCAAATTTACCCCGCCTCCTGTGGCTACCCGCAACAACGGGTCCCCGGCAGACTTTCATATTTGCAAAAGTTTTTTTTTTTCTCTGAATTTTCCCGTGTTCAGATGTGGGTATCTCGTTCGTCTAACCAAAACCTTCTGGGCTGATGCTCTACAACCTGATCGTTTACGTATATACAAAGAATCAACATTTAAACACAAGATATAATGAGATTTGCTGTCGACCAATCTTAAAATCTGTAAGCAAACACGCACAAGACACGTATTTTCTCAGTAAAAGAATTGTTCCCAATTTCAATGATGATGTATGTGGTTTTGATTCCTTTCTTTTTTTCTGTTTCAGACTTGTTGTCAGAGAGGTTTAGAATTATATTTTCCTCCAGGAACGGTACCTCTGCGGCGTTTTCATCATGCACGCAACGCCTTGAAGGTCCTTTAATGAGAGACGGAAAGGCAATCAACGATTATGTAATGCGTCTCTTGCAAATGATCTGCTTGCATCCATGACAGATTTATTGCCATTTGGTCTAATCCCATTTGGTCTACGTCATTGTCCTAAACCCATTTTAACTCCAATTTTGTCATAAACATTTGTCAACCTCCAATTTGTATCTAACAACCAGGATGTCTAATATCCATTTGTCTGTTAGACAAAACATTATCCATGGCCCGACCACATTAGTGAGGTCTGCCGTTCTTTATTCTTAGTATTGAGACGCAGCGGCGCTATTCGTCAATACTTGTCCGATAGCGCAATCTCTTGCATTGTCAATTCCATTATTACATCTCGTCTTGACTTTTGCAATTCAACCTTGGCTGGTATCACTTCAGATCAACTTGTTCGACTACAAAGAATTCAGATTTTTTTTTATTCATTTTTTTTATAAAGAAAGGACAGGTACATGGAGTACTGTATCCAGTGAAATGAAGACTACCTGAGGCGATTTCACATATAAATACCATAATATTTTATTTCTAGTTGTCTTAGAATAAGAAAGAGGCACAGGCCTACTATGATAAGCGTTGTTAAATTTTGTGTACATGTATAGTCACTTTGTAGGCCTAGCTATATGTCATACTTTTATATATGCAAATATATAAATTGTAGATTAGAATGTCTGGACCGTCGAAATGACTTGCTAGACATTTGGACGAGTAAATGATAGTTGCCCTTTCCCGTTATGAATGATTGGTCCCGAACGATCATTCAGTCAGCTTGTTCTTACAACGCACTTTCTAAAAAGTGAGATTGGCATGCCTAAATTTCAGTAAACTAAGACTGTCAGATATATTATGGTCTTACCTTCTATTAAACGAAACATTTGGGATCTTTAAAATGCTGACACCACCACTGTAAAATTAGTAATAGTTAAAGACACTATCAGTGATTCATCCGAAAGAGTCAAATATTTGAATTTTGCAGGAATAGCTTAAAAGTGAAGGATACGTCTGTAGAATTCTCATAAATCACTTTTTCCAACTGAAGAATTGACAGAAAAGGGAGAAAACGGCAGTGTTCAAAGATTTTGACTCCTCATAGAGTTACGTGTTGAAGTAAGTGTCCGTACGGACAGTAATGACTAATATATCCGATTTTGTCCTCATTATAGGTTGCTTCTGGCCTTATCATTTGCAGGATATGTTAGGGCACCTGTACTTGTTACAGACATGCAAAAATCTGATTTTTGATGATTTTTTCGATTGTCTGATTTAGCAAATCACTGATAGTGCTTGTGGCTCGAAGATGCCGTAGACCTATAAGACCGCAATTAGAGCAGGAGCATCTATAAACCCACGTCAAACGTCATCGTTTACCCCCACTTTACAGAAAAGGTTTGACACATTTGGTAGTTAGTATTGACCCTGTATATAAATGCTAGGTAGTTAGTACTCTCAAATTGTGGTGTCACTATTTCAATAGGGGCCAATTTAAGGTTACACAGGGTCAAACTTTTAAAATGCTCCAGTCATGAAATGTATGCCATATTGTTCGTTTAGTCATAAATGCACGGAAAGTCCTGTTAAATGTCCAGCAATTTATTTCAGTAAGGATCAAAAGTAGCGGAGAATCTCAATTGGAAACAAAAAACAATCACTATTGGAAAACATTCAAATGGTCAGAAAGCAAGAAAACTCTTATTTTGGCAAAAAAGCGGTTATAAAAACTCTTCAAATCTCACACTTCCTATATGCTGGGAACTCACTATATATCAAAAAGATCATTGCACAGATAAGTTTCTTTTGTGAGAAAGTTAAAGAGACACTAATATGGGGTATGTGGAATATGGTGGTTGGAATATACCTAATTAGGAATATTAAATTTGTGCTCTTAATATAAAATGGATATCTGGAATATCAGAACAATGGTGTACTATGGGAAAGAGTCGAAGAGCATTGGTTTGATCCCAGAATCATAGAGCATTGGTTTGATCCCTTGGGAGACTTTCATTTCTTTCTTGAACTAAATTGTAAATCTGAAAATGTGGTAGACATTATCAGTTTTCAAATACTATTTTTTATCAGTGTCTATTAAAATCGTGGTATTTTCTGCAAAATAAGTGTAAAATAATATCTCAAACAATGCTATTTTATGGGGTAATGATAATATAAGACGCAATAGCAGAGTTATGTTCGTTAGAATGAATACAAGCTGGCTGGAATGATTTATTTGAATGACACTCGCATTGGAAACAGATTCCCATTTTAGGCGAATTGGTGAATATATTAAAAGGTATGTACAACTTGTTTAAACAAGTTGATAAAGGTAAGTCATGCGATTCCAACCCGTCGTAAAGAAAGAATAAGGAATCGAGACCTGAGTTGCTTTGAACAAAAGTAATAACTCATATTTTATGTTAAGTTTTGAGAAAGCTGTATATGTTTCTTGGCTCAATTCGAAAGACATCTATAGATTGTTGAATCTTACAAAAAAGCCTTTCTGCATTAGTTACTGAGAAGATAAATTAATAATATGGAAATAAATTGTGATATCTTCTTTATGTTCAACCAGAGAAATAGAGTTCAAAACAAGATAGCTTACTTCCAATTCATTCTTTTATATAATCTCATTACCTGTAAGAGTGTTCTAAAAATATATTATTTTGAAATCAGCTTAGGGATTGTATATATTTCTTGATGAACTCTTCCTTGGAAGTAAGTTTAGAAAAGATGATTGGAACATCGAAGAAAACGAATGCGATTTAATAAACGTTTTAATAATTTTGCATCATATTCGGTCCATAAATGAAGAATGATATAAAATGAAACAATTTTCCAGCTTTCTACTTGTTTCAATAAGAGATTAAAAAATTAGTCCAACTGCATGAAAAAACAAAGACACGATTACTTAAAATACATGAAAATTTGTGGAACGTACTCAAAACTTACTTGAAATTTTGAATACTTAAATATATATGTGCACCTGTTCTTTTGACAAATTTGACGTTCTCTCCGAGGATGATGTTCTCAAAATCATCCGGGCAGCACCAATAAAGACGTGCCCATTAGATCCACTTCCGTCGTCTTTGCTCATGATTGCAATTGACATCTTGCTTCCTGTTATCACGAACATTTGTCAATATTGGTCACTCTTCAATCGGAACTGTTCCTAGTTCCTGTAAGACCGCTCCGTGTTCTACCTCTCATCAAAACGTCCGTTTTTAGATCTAAGAGGCTTCGCATTACCGCCCAGTGTCAAACGACGTGCCCTCTTTGTTCAAGATCATTGAGAGAGCAAGCGGTGAAACAACTCCAAAAATATCTTGATGACCACAACCTGCACGCAATAATGCAGTCCGCTACCGTTCATTTCACAGCACTGAGACGGCTCTTCTTCGTATTCACAATGACTTACTGCGTGCCATAGATCAACAACAAGAACCGTCCTCATTCTCTTAGATTCTGACGGCAAGCGGTTTGAACACAATTGATTCACCATAATGGCTGGACCGTTTGTCAAAGCGCTATGGAATTTGTGGGGCACGCCTTGTCGGTTGGTTTGAGTCTTACCTGGAGGCAGAACCCAAGGCGTTTGTCATCATGATTTCTGTGTCTGATCCTATACCGGGACTGTGGCGTACCTCATGGTTCTTCGCTGGTCCAATCAAATTTATTATGTACAGCTCCCCACTGCAGGACATCATCACCACCCATGGTATCACTTGCGTCATGTATGTCTGACACACGCAACTATACAATCATTTTTCACAACAAAGAACGTGGCACGGCGATTGATAGACTTGAGGCGATGTGTGTGAGAGATGGTGAAAACGGGGCAGTCAAAAACAGAACTTGCTTTGAATGACATGCAAACGGAGTCATTACATTTTATCTTCCCGATTTCGTCAAACTCACCGCCCCCCCCCCTCCAACCATGTTACGTAGGCCAGACAGATATCTCACCGAATGAGAATGTGCGAAATCTTGGTGTTCTTTTTGACTCTAATCTCGCATGATCGACAAACATCAAAAACCCAAGCAAAGCGCTCTAGGCGATCAGGAAAATCGGCAGCCATACGACGGTATCTCGACCAACCTACTACCGAGCGCCTTGTGCACGCATTGGTAACGTCTAGATTGGGATTGTTGTGGCAATAGCTTGTTGTATGGACTGCCTGATTCTGACTTGTGCAAGCTCCAACGAGTTCAGAATACTGCTGTATAGACTTGTAGGTCAAATCAGACGCAAAGAACATATTTCTCTCCTCTTCGTCAGCTTCACTGGCTTCCGATTTATCAAGCGCATCACATACAAAATCCTTGCCTCATGACCTTCAAGTCTCTTCCACGACCTGCTCCGTCCTGACCTCGCGAACTCTTACATCGTCACGATCCTAAGCGTGTGTTTTACGTTCCTCATCTCAACTTCGTCTTCAACGTTCCAAAAGTTTCACTTCTTCATATGTTTTGAGAGCTTCTCGGTCGCTGCACCTACGTATGGAATCAATCTCCGATTTGCTTCAAACTCCACTTCTGTCAGTTCTTTCAAGAGGCTCTGAAAACTCAATCTTTTTTTCATGAACTAAATTCTTTCCTTCTTAGTTTGATCCGTGCACTTCGTGCGTATGCTTGAAATTTATACAGTGTTTTGTATTTGTGATTGCGGGTTTTGTATTTCTCCGGTCCAAAATTTGTTTTTTGGATTGGGGAATATCCATTCTCGCCTCTTATGAATCTTTTCTATGTAATGGTGGTTTATGTTCTTACCATTTTGCCTTTTGTACCATTGAATTATGGTTGCTATTGTATGTGCATTTATTTTGTTTAATCACATTTGTGGAGGGCCTACTTTCGGGGAGCCGTGGGATACAGGAATGTTTTCCTGATTGCTCATGGCTCTTCGAATGCTTGGGTTCTTCAAAGTGTGATAATAATTGGTGCTTTGGATGTAATGACTATATCACGAATTTTTAAAACTTAACTTGGTGTGTAATATTTTTGGCTTTTTATGTACGCCATTTTAATACTTTGTAATTGTAAATTGACATCTATTGCTTGTGTATTAATTTTAAGCAAATTTAATGATACATTTGTTTATACAACCATTTTGCTTTTTTGTGTATATGCTTTTATGACTGCTAATCTATATTCATATGCTTGCCATGCCTTCAGTCTCTTTTAAGTTAGCTCAAGATTTTCTAGTTTTGTACAGCGCTTAGAGGTCTTGTTCATTAAAGCGCTTTATAAATATGTTATTATTATTATATTATTATTATATGTATAAGGAAATATGATGAACATAATAAATGCAGACGTTATATCTTTGAGGGTTAAAACTAACAAAATTAATACTTTTTGCAGTGATGGTATCAGCACTTAGAAAATGTCGTATTCATTTTACTTAGTCAAAAGGTTAGAACATAATGTATCTGTTAGTCTTAGTTTACTGAAATTAAGGTATGCCTTTCTCATTTTTGGAATGTATGTTGCTCAGCTTAGTTCTCAAAAGTAAATTCGAAAGGATAAATAACATTTAATGGCCCCATATTTTCCTTCACTTAATTATGGAATAACGGTAATTCTGATATTGGGAGATATGCTATTGGGCTTTTTAAATGCAGTGTAAGTCCCTTTGAAAGAAAGAGAACTCATATAGGCAACCAGATCCAGGCATTCTAGTCTTTAATTTTACTTTGCATACATAAAATCATGGCTTATAAACATTATACTTCTCTTGTATCTATCCAAGTACGAGAAATGGAGGTCATGTAGTAAAGAACCTTGTCAGTCTTTGAACTTGCTCAAACATTACGTTTCTGGTGCAGACGACTAGTATGCAAACTAATACCTCACCTTTTAACTATTAAGTGATAAATATTGTATTTTGGTAGCCATTTTGTAAATTTCGATCCCTTTGCACTCAATGCCAGAAAGTTAACTGGCATACCAAAATAAAAGTCTAGAAAGCTGTATCAAACACCTATACTAAAACAGGTAGTGAAGTGACTTTTTAATCTCCTGGTTTAGACCTATACAATAGGTATATGGTATTTTAGCGGCCATTCGAATTTGATCAACATTTACCCCTTTGGTACAATTTAAACTGAGAAGTTGATAATAATATACTCACCTTCGAGAGACAGTATGTTTAATAACACTGAATTATTGTACGCCTAAAATTAAGTTGTTAAGTTTTGTATGATATTTTGGCGGCCATCTTGAATTTGAGGCTAGATTTTATGATTAATAATTAGTGTTAATATACTCAGTTGCAAAAGTCTGTGTAGAAGAGTAAGTTTAATGTCTGTTAACTGTGGAAAATTACGAATTTATATCTTTTGGCATTTTCGTGATCAGCATAAAAAATCAGTCTAGAAACAATGTTTCAAATGCTTCTACTAAAAATGGCTCATGAAGTTTCTTCTCATGTTTCTTCTCAGTTTCTTGTCTATAAACACAAGGCAACAACCCTACGAAAAATAAAAGGTTGTTTGATACGACAGTTTTTTGTGCTTTATTTATAAATTTGTCCATGTGGAGTAGATATACACAACTAAACTCTTTCGAGAGTGGAATTTGTCCGATATTGACGCGTGTCGAAGAAATGTTTTGCCCCTAATTTAAAGGCGATATGGGGCAACTCAATTTTTTTGCATATTTGGTGGTGTCTAATGACCCCTTACGTGTGATGTTTAAAAATTCCATCGGGAAAGTGGTTCTTTTAGGTTGGGTCCCATGCCCCCAGGCACTAACGGGAGTTAAATACGTTGGTCACTTAATTTTTTAAGTGTTAATCATTATTTTGTAATTTGTTTCGTTTGCCGAACTTGCCAATATGAGTCAACAGCATGCGTACTTTAGAGAAATTCACTTATCGGAAAATGCTCATGTCATTCTGCAGACATTTTCACAAAGAATTCCATTTTGCATTCAATTTTTATTTCATATCATATCATAATCATATTTCATTCTTTAAATAAAAACCTTGTCAGGAATAGAATCTATCAAAGATTGTTCATAACAAATCGATCTTTTATTTTTTAAAAAATGATTTACTATAAAGAGCATAATTTATTTAAACTGAAATAAATGCCGATCGCCTTCGAAATTACAGTAAGGATCCTCTTTATCAGCAGAAGCCGTGGCTAGAGTGACATTATTTAACACTTAAGTTTTTTGGTAATTGTCTGCTGACTTTTAATGCGCTTCTTTTCATACCAAAATATTAAAATCAACCAAGCCGTTAATGAGTTAATAGCCATTTTTTGCTGATATATGTGAACATATACATGTAAGTAAACAATTATTACAATAAAAATAATTAACCCTTTATGTCCTGAAAACAAACAATTTAATTTGGGACGTTGTTAAACTCCTATACTGTACAAACTATAGGTTTTCCCAGTTAATTTCATACTTGTGTACTTCATTTTAATAAAAAAAAAAAACAATAGCAATTCGTCCTAAAATGTGAATCGCGAGAAACGCAAAACCAATTTAATTTTTCGGTAACTGATGTTCATTTTTGTGTCATTGTATTTCAACTTTGTGTCATTGATTTTCGTCCAATTGCACGTCGAATTCATCCGTCAATATCAAGACCGGCGTATTAAAAAAGCAAATTCGTCGTTTTTCATTGATATTCATCATCGTCTTTTTCAATTTAGTCACGTGTGTGTAGGTTTATTTTATCAACATTAAATATAGTTCTTTTGGGGATGGTTCTGAATAGCTGTTTTCCTCCACTGTATCTCCAAAACGTGTTGATTTCTGCCTGTATCTTGTTTGAGTCTTTTCCTCTGAAACTTACGCAAATAAGTGAATTTTCCCTATTTGTTAAATAAGGATATAACATTGTCAATTCGATAAAAAATATGTATGTTTATCTTTTGTTTGAACTTTTAACCTTTGATTTTTTTTTTACGATTTTTGACTATTTTGGCTTAACTCGTCTCATCAATGGCGGAATTCTACCCTTTATGACCAATCAACATAGATAAAAGTTTATTGAAATAAGCATATAAGCATAATAAGCATAATATTGCAACCCCTTTCTTAGACGGAGACTGGTTTTACAGTAGTAATTAATTAGATATATGACCTATCAGGTGAGAACTAATCATGAAATAAACACTTTGTTTCATTTAATGATCACCCGACGAATATGAAAAACAAGATTCTTAAAATCAATTATAAAACACTAAATTGCTTTTTCTATTCAGTAGTCATCGTCACGCGGGACGAATTTGTCAACGGATTTGACGAATATCAATGACACACAGTTAAAATACAATGACACAAAAATGAACATCAGTTACTGAAAAATTAAATCGGTTTTGCGTTTCTCGCGCTTCACATTTTTAGGACGAATTCCAATTGTCTGCTTTATTAAAAAATCGATTACACAAGTGCGAAATTAACTGGGAAAACCTATATATGGGAAAATGACGTGTATTTCGCAACACCCGTAAAAATACAGTACAGAACTGTCAAAACTGCAAGTTTTGTGTTAAATCTATGTAATTTGGTTCTTACAACTGCAAGTTTTCTGTTAAATATATGTAATTTGGTTCTTCTAGGTAGATATCATCATAAAAAAAGTTTTCAAAAAGTTTGGTTTAAGTGCAAGGCTCATTGGAATTTTTCGTCTTTTTGCCCAATGTTAGCGTGTTTTGAAAACAAGGTTTTGCCACTAATTGACAGCTCAAATAATAAATTTCATTTTTATTGCTGAATTGGTGTTGTATTATGACCCTTTACATGTGGTATAAATTTCGTGTAAAAATTCGGTTGGGAAAATGGTTTCCTTAGTGTGGGCCCACTGTGGGGTCTCATGGACCCCCTCCCCTGGTGCACTATTAACGGGAGTGAAAACCCGTCAGAATCAGGCGGTGAAGGTCATTAATCTCAGCAATTCGGTCAACAGCGACCACTTCTTGACAGGCAACACAATTTTGGTTATGCGCATGCGCATTATCAACTAAGCTGCTAAAGAGAGCGCGTGGCTCTTCAATCAGCTATTAAAAACTCCACGCGAGTACGATCTTCACACGCTTTTCCGCAAAGTCTCTGGCGTTGTAACCGCCCTACTTCATGCTTGCTCGTGCATTGATTAAACGGCAAACAATAACATACAGCATCTATTCAAGTTCCAATTTATCTTTGACTTTTCTGATTTTGAGCATTCACAAAATTAGTGGAGAATGGTGCATTTGGACTATTTAATATCATGTTCATCTTATTTAGTTAATTTTGTCAGCATATTTATAATATTTTAGAAGATTGAGGCATGTAAACAAATCATGGTATCTGGTGATCATTCAAACTACTAGTATTGCCAGTATTGGGAGATAGATGTGTGTTGTAGTTTTGTTGAATGTCAGAGTCCACTGGGGTTCAATTGAGTCCGAGTCCAGCAGGTCTGAGTCTGCGGCGAATCCGAGTCCATGGCATGGGGCCCTGAGGTTCGAGTCCATGGGACCCGGGTCCGATTCCACCGAGCATGAGTCCAAGTCTGAGTGACTCGGACTCGCCAATTGAGTCCGGACGAGTCCTGCTGTTCTAAACTCCACATTGTAGTGCGTCACGCCCCGCGTCACGCGTCAAATCTGCAACCGATTGCGTCAAAATCGTGTCATACAGGCTTAGAAGAAAGACTGAGTGGAATGTTCCAGACAACCAGATGTCATGTTCACAAAGGAAATGTAAGACCGAAAACAATACAGTGGCTATCTACACAGGGCACCAGATCCGCATCAATGTATGTGGTACTTCCAAGATCCAGATGTTTGTGAACGTGCGTTGGACTGTCTGCACGATGCACATTTTCATGCCATTACAGCATGATTATTGCAACAAATCAAATCTATCGCGTAAGTGCGTGCACGTCAGTGCGTAATGGAATCGCGCGTTATTAGGCGTGACACTGTGTGATGCAATAGAAACCGCGATAGAAGCGGGTTCCTATCCGCACTACCTATATTTCGATCTCAAGTTTGAGGGTGACGTCACTGTTTGCGGTAGGTTTTGCACCCTAGAAACGCACGCGCTGGCCTTTCCATTGCAACACGCACGTGAATAAAGGCAGCACAATCGAAATGCTAAAGCGAATGCAGAGTCACGTCATTACGTATACGTCACCCTCAATGACTCAAGACCGAACAGAGTATACGCTGTGGGCTGTGCAGTGTGCAGTAACACGATACTCCTATGTATGTAATACACCATGCTAGCTTGACACGTCATAGCCCGGGCGAAGTCAGAGCAACCTCGGACTAACACCATGCAAGCCACTGGCCACATTGATCCGCTCGTGTAGCCCCAGTAAATGATGTGTGAGCATAGGACATTTTTACAGAAACACATGTATCATGGGTATATGGTACTACTTTGAACTAGTAAGTAGCCTATGTTTACAATCACGACAATACACAATACGTGATCATCAAAATCATCAGTGCATGCCAAGCCTAGCCCAGCCTTGCTTCAAATACAAAATCGCAACTACTGGTTCGGGCTCGGCAATGGGTGACGAGCTAAATATACTAGTCCATCTCTGTAACAAAACATCCAC
Organism: Ophioderma brevispina; assembly: GCA_023653785.1. NCBI lineage: Eukaryota > Metazoa > Echinodermata > Ophiuroidea > Amphilepidida > Ophiodermatidae > Ophioderma > Ophioderma brevispina. The sequence goes on from JAMKCH010008766.1 coordinate 63,605, forward strand.
TACGCTACTTTCACTCTTCCCATGCAAACAACTACTTGTGGTCTGCTGACGGAAGAGATGAAGGCAACGGCAAATTCGAAACTAAAATCCCTAAAATATTCAAATTTCAAGTGCTTTTTTCTCAAAATTTCTTCATCCAACATCTTTTGTTGGATGAGAAAAGTTGCTCAAAATAGCGTTTTCTAGCTATATGCCAAAAGGTGTAGAGGTCTGTTTGGTAGATTAAATGTAATTGATATGGCCAAGTGAGTTGATTTTAGCGGATATGTCGCCATTGGTCTAACGTATATTTCGCAACCTCTAAATCCCAACTTCAGTAACGAAACATTAATGACCTTCACCGCCTGGTCAGAATGGTCTGCCTATGTGCTTTATGCGCTGTCTTGTATCCGTCATATCTTTGCCCCTGCCTAGAGCAATGACATTTGCAGGAGATATTTTTCATTTTAACACTTAAGTGCCCAAGCTAAAAAAAATTCCGTTCGTGCCCAAGGGGGGTTCCTAGGGACCCAACCCAGATAACCACTTTTCCGTGGGAGTTTGATCATGACACTAACACAAGTAAATGGGGGTCACGTAAGAACCACATACCCACAATAAAATAGTTGAGGCCATATGAGATTCAACCTTGAAAAAATTCTAATAAAAGGACTTTTTGTATATTCTTGTAGGGCTATATGTGAATTATTATGAAAAAATTGTCCGGCCTTCGGGCAGCTGCGTTGGTCAGATATTCAAGGTCAAAGGTCAATGACCTTTATCAGGCATATCATGGATCATAACTCCTCAACCATTTGGTCTAAAAGCACAAATGAAGTGTCTGCCAAGATTTTGGGGGTCAACAAACACAATTAGCATATAGGAAAAACGATCAAATGCACTCTTCCTTGATTTTCAAAATAGTATGCACTATTCTGCATGAAATATTACTTTAAACTTCGTCCCCTGAACCATTATAAGTTGTTGGTTAAGAACCTTCTTGGATTTTCTTATTACAACGCTTCGACCCTTTTGATTTTGGTACTGGTGATTGGTATAAGTCCTGATAATTTCCATGATATCAAAACGTTCCAATAGCTCTCCATTTGACGTCATAGAAATGTTTTTAATGAAGTAATAATCATGGTAAACTTGATTTTCCGATTGTTGCTAAAATAGGCCAATTTTCTATTTTTGAGTTAAAAATAACAGGAATGTGTGATTTGGCTAGGTTTTAATTTGTTGATATTAAGAAAAAAATCAGGTTTTGTAAGCATACACCGGAGGTATTATTAAAGGGTGCCTAAATCATATAATATTTTTGATATAAGTGAAAAGAAAAATATTATAAGGGGGCAACCATCCCTCTTCCTCCAGAACTGCGTCGTGTCTACGACTACCAAAGGTCAGGTGGCGTGACAGATTAATTTGCGCTAAAATGAAAGCAATGAATGGTCCCAAGATTAGAATTCAGCCATAGGTTTCAAATTGTAATTGTTTATAAGAGCTGGCCGGATGAAACCGTGTTGTGCATGTGGTAACCACCCCAGGGGGCCCACTTCCTCCCAGTTCCTCCCCCAGGAAGACGAAGGTTACCACAGACCTCAAAAAGTTAATACAGCACTAACCTGGCTTCCGTAAGGATCAAAAATCTGGGTGGACTAGGCTTTCTGCAAAATAGCATATGGAAAAAGTGCTTTAAAATGGCCTGAAAATGCCTAGTTTATTATTATTAGAAAGTGGTGAAATGTCATAGATTAAAACATGATAGACTAATGTATGTTTTCTCAAACTAAGCGGGCATTTTGGAGCATATGAATTTGGAGGAAAATTACTCCGCGTGAACATCAATTTTAATCGCTTCTCACAAGTTACTAGGCTTTGGCGACTATAGATACTACTTGGTGTCCGGGTCTGACATCGGCAGTTTGTGTATGTCTTAACTACAAATTCTCTGGGTATACAATTAATTTCAAAATTGTGGTTATTTGGTGATTTCATCTATTTTAACTATTGGGGTGATGTTTGTTGTTATTATCCTCTTTGAGAAAACTTCTTAAATGTGAGATGAACCTGCTCAAAAAGTACGACCATTTTCCTCCATATACTACTGGGTAAATAAGTGAGTCAGTTGTGTGTCAACCTAGGTAGAGACAGCCAGTGATCATAGGATGGTCGGTCTAATTTTTTTTTCTTAAGTTTCTTGAACCTTTCAACCTCAGACTAATTAAGTGATCAATATTAAGTATCTGTTGCACTGAAAAAATGGTGCTTTTTTTTTCATTTTAGCGGTACCTGCATGTGCATTGGGACGTACATTATTACGGTAGGTGAGCTCAGATAGTATGATTTTTGCATGAACAGTTTGGTAGTTTGCCGGGACCAGACCAAAAAAACAAGTGATGAATTCGGCAGACTCAACGGTTTAACTGCAAGTGTGGACCGTGTGCAAATACTAAATTCATCCCGAGCACATGCATAGGAATGCCCCAGTGTATTGTTAGAGTTATTTTACTGATAAAAGGAGCTAGAGTGGAGTGGCCTAGCCCTTCGCTAGCAGAAGCTTCTGTCACGACCAAATACGAATGATAAAACCAGTAAAAGATTCGACATTGTTGTTGGGGGTTGGCTTGGTCCCAACCATGGCAATGGGGGTGGGGGGGGCACTCACATTGTGGAGGTGTGTAATGCACAATACACTAAGGCTGTGGGGGTAGGAATCGCTGCCTGTTTTAAAAAGAAAGCATCATCTGTCACCCACAAATGTTCATATTTTTTGACCATTTTTGCCACTTTGCAGGTTCCCATCACCCAAGACCGTGTATTTTTGGGAGTATTTCTTTCACAGACAAAGACCCAAAGCCGGCTTTTAGAAAATGGGTTGACGCAAACATCGCAACGCAAGGACCCCCCTTGATTTGAAACTTTTAGCAAATTGTGTGCCCCAAATCACCTCTATGGGTTCTTGCAGTTTGGCTATCTCGCACCCAAAGACCCCCTATTTTTTGCATGTTCACAGTCACAGAATGCCCTTGGGTTTGAGTGTGCCATCCTTTCATGTGAGTCCTCTCCCCCCCCCCCGACCACGGTTTTATTGCTGACGTCGCCTGCTAGCTGACACATCCTGGTTCACAACTGCCGTGCTGCAAGGCACAAATGTTTTCTAGTAAAAAAGTACATGGAACACGCCACCCTCCCCTTATCGTGATCAAGATTAAAAGCGTTTTGACAATAGCATATTCATTTTCTTTTCATTAGGGCTCCCTTACAATCAGGATGTCCTATGGAGTCTATGTAGTTAAATGGGCAAAAGGGACAGGTTAGAGAACTGTTTTCGCGTAAAGATTTATCCATATTATAAATAATTTAGACTTAATGCATATTTCTACTGCAGTACCAAAAACATGTTATTATCCCTTTCAATGAACATTTCCCAGATATAAATCAGTGGATATCCAGTACCCAATTATCTAACACACACAATTTATTTTGGAGGGGTCTTAGCAATTAGCCCCAACCTGTCATCACATTGAGTGTCTCGAGGTAATTTTTGAATGAAATGTTATCAAAGATTGCAATGGTCTAGATCAAGTGACATTTTAACTAGTTTCAGAGGATCCATTGTGTATAATAGGTTTAGACACACTAACGCTGGCTGCCGTAATGATCAAAAATCTTGGATGGGGAAGAGGGGAGGGTGGGAACTATTTCTTGCTGGCATCTGGGAACAGTGCTTTAAAATGGTCTGAAAAGCACAGTTTATAATAAAGTGGTGAAATTTCATGATTGACACATGATAGACTGGTATGTTTTCTCAACTAACGCGGCATTTGGACAGTGATTTTAGGAAATACTGCCGTCGGTCAACAATTTTACATCGATTTGGCAAATACTAGCTTTGGCGCCTATAAGAACTTGGGTTGCCGGTCTGACATCGGGCAAGTTTGGTGATTCGTACTAAAAATTTCTCTGGTCATCCATATGTTTTTCAAACTTTTGGGTTATTTTGGTGATTTCAGCTTGTACTTGGGGTGATGTTGTTGTTTTTCCTCTTTGCAGTTTTAAATGTGAAGAAAACTGCTCAAAGTTGCCATTTTCCCCATAGACTACTGGTGTATAGTGATGTAGTGTGTGTAACCTCATGGTGGAATTTGCCACTCATGAGGCAAGGAGTTCCAGTCAGAGCCTACCTGTGACCCCTATCAAACACCCTGACATCGATGCGTTTAAGTTGGGGGGGTGGCTCACCTCCTATCTCTTAGGGGGCAGGCCCCTGACCAGCCTCCGTGGCTCACACCACCTACAACAGCTCCTCCAGTTGTTCGCCGTCTTTCTGGCATTGCGCCACTGATTCGCCCATGGTCCGGTAATGTAATGGTTGTCCGCCTGCGAACAATATGAAGGTGGTGACATAAACCAGGAAGGGGTGTAATCAGTCCCAGTCTAGGCAGGTAGATTCTTCGGCTATTCGGTGGTGCCCAGATTGGGACGTCGGGGCTTATCGCCGCCCGTTTTTGGGAGTGGACACTGGTTTGCGGACAGCTCCAGAAGGGTCCACTCCCAGACACAGCCAAAAGTCAAGGGTTCCGTCCGGTGGATTGGCATATCTACTTGGCAGTTTGCCGCACAATCTTCTCTATGGTGGACCGTCCACACGTGGACTGTTTCTCATCAGTCATGAATCGTCAGATGTGGCATATTAGGGGCCACTCTTGGAACCTGGATCCACGGGCAGTCAAACGGGACCCCATGGCAGGTGGCCAGTCCAGGATGATAGCCTATGCTTGATCATAGTTTCTCCCGGTTGCCATGATCCCAAAAGTCCTCCGGAGGGGTGGCTTTGTTCTCGAGACTTCCCTTGGTCCCTGCTGCTGGTAGCCCATTATAGCACGGCAGCTGTGGTTTCCTCCCAGGCCGCTAGATCTGCTTGTAACGGAACAGATCCATCTTCCAAGGGAGGGGACCTAGTTAGAGGTCCTCCAGCCGACACGTTCTTCCCAGAGTGCACCACCCATGCTCCGAACCTGACTGGTGCATTTCTGCAGACTGTACACTGAGGCACACTTTCTGAACAGGCTGCCATGCTCAGGCAAATTCACTAGATCATTATATGATTACCATGCAATGTGTGCCGATATAAAGTTCGATCCATGCAATATCTGAGACCATAGACCAGGTTGGCTATTTCCTCAAGGAAGTGTTTCAGGGATGGGTTTACCCTTAGTGTCCTGACTGTCCGAGGTTTCTTTTTTACCGAACAGCCTCAGGCCAGACCCGTAAAGGGCTCGGTGATGGTATGACAGTTTCTTTCCTAAGTCCCTTCTTGTCCAATCTGGTGAAGGGTATGTTTACGGATTGTCCCCGGTTCGTAGCCTTGTTCCGGAGCAGGATTTGCCATTGGTCTTGCAATTCTTGGTGTCGGAACAGTTGAAACCCAACCGAAAGCTTAGTTTCTGGAACTTCCTAGTGGCTGTAGCTTGTGGCTGTGACTTGTGGCCATAGGGGGTTCAGATATACAAGCCTTGTTTACGGACGAGGCCCATCACCGCTTTGAGCACAAGGAGGTCTCTATTCTATCCGCATGCAGGCTTTTTGGCCAAGAATCAGACTCTTTTACCCCGAAACCGGTATTTCTGCCACGTCTCACCATAGTTGCACACCGAAATGCACACAAAAACACCATGATTGGTTGACTGGATTCTTGGTTAGGGCATATGATGTTCGAGCTCCACCTGGGCATTCTATAAAGAGGCCTTCATCCCAAACATTTTGGGCAATGTCGGTTGGAGTTCTACTTCCACCTTCCAACAAGTCTATTTGATGCATGTGTTAGTCAAGTGGAGAGGGGTGTCGCCGTCCAATCCCTCTTTGCTGATCGACCTAGCATCTTGACCCAGGAGCATTAGGTGACTATGGATGGGGCTTTGACAGGGGTTGCGTTGGCTACCTTCTGCGACTTTCTTCCGCCACCGATTAAGCCATGCAGTGGAATTCTGTACAAAAGTAAGGCTGTAGAAGAAAGCTAGCCCTAGTACAGTGTATTTCCCTGCAAGAAGGTTGTTGGAAGTTTTTTTTAAGAGAAACATTTTGCGAAGGGCGAATCACAGCGCCGCTTGATGTGGTCCGTGATATTTGGTGCGTGCCATGTCCCGACTATTTCGGGAGTTGCCGGGGGAATTGGCTCATTTAGCAGTGGTAATGGGGTTTTTAATAGTACCCAAATTAAATATTTATGCAAAAAGGTCTATCACACTATTAAATCACACAGGACTCATCAGTTCAAGGATCTGTCCAAGAACAGTATTCACTGATTTGACAATAATATTGTAGCTGTTTCATTATTATATATTAAGGTCAAATATTGTTGTTTAATATTTGTACAGACTGACGAATTGGCTAACTTACATTGAGAAAAACTTGTAAAAATTCGGATTAAAAGTGTTTTCTATGCTGAAAAGCAATGATGACTGCATTTGTATGCCTAAAAATATGTTTATTGTTTTTATTGACCCCCAAAACATGGGTATAAACACCGCCTTTTTGCTTCTAGGCCAAATGGCTGATTAGTTATAACCCATCACATGCCTTATAAAGGTCATTGACCTTTGACCTTGGATATCTGACCAACACAGCAACTAGAAGGCCGGACAAAATTTTACAATAGCATTTTGGCTGTTTTCATTATAGATTATAGTCAATGTTTTGGTTTATTTGATACTTGTACAGACTGATGAATTGGCTAATTTGTGTTGAGAAAACGTGGAAAATTTTTGATTAAAAGTGCTTTCTATGTTGAAAGATAATGATGACTTCATTTGTAAGCCTCAAGACTGATTTTATTGGGTTTATTGACCCCCAAAACATGGGTATAGACACCATCTTTTTGCTTCTAGGCCAATTGGATGAGCAGTTATAACCCATCATATGGACCCGTCTAATATAAAGGTCATTGACCTTTGACCTTGAATATCTGACCAACGCAGCAACTAGAAGGCGGGACAATTTTTTTGGTAATTATTCATATATAGGCCTACCAGAATATACAAAGAGTCCTTTTATTAGAATTTTTCAAGGTTGTATAGGACATGTGTCATATTACGCCTCTACTAAAAATGAAAATCCGAACTTTGACCTATGACCTATGGCCAATTGAAATTGTCACTCTCCGAAAAAAGAGTGGTTCGCACATTTCCATCCTCAGCAACTCCAATATAAGGTTTTGAACCAAAATAATTCATTATATCTAGTCTAGAATAACCAACTAAAATAATCATTGCAAAATATAGCCAAATTTATACCATCTTCTATTTTTCTCAGAAACTTCAAAATCACCTTGGTTTTTCCATAGACTTACACAGTTAAGAGCACGGTCATGACAAAATTAAAATTGATGCTATCAGCATATAAAAGGTTATTTGATTTAAGCATTATTAATTATTAATTAATTGCCTCCTAAGGTATATATCTAAGCAAATAAATCCCAAGATTTAATTACTTTAATTTTTTAATTAATAAAATATCTTGATTTTTTTACTTCCGTTAGTGCCCAAGGAGGGGGGGGGGGTCCTATGGACCCAACCTAATTATTCTAATGAAGCCGTGGGCGGATTTTATTTTTTTAGTATCAGGAGAAGCGTATTCATAAATCAGACAGTTAGCAAAAAATCCTTGAAAAAATTGATTGCGTAACCGAAAAATCGCAAAAAAAATCAAATGTTGGGTACTATGGACCCCCCCTTGGGCACTTAAGTGTTAATTCATGGTTTTTAAAATATCTTCTTTTGAACCTAGTGTGACAATGTCATTTTGTTTTGTTTTGCAAATTGCACCCTATTTTTTCTAACTTCCGAGCCACACTGAATTGGTGTTTCACGGCGATTCACATAATGTCGCCTTACATACATCCATTTTTAAATATAAGTTAAATATTTCTAGCGGGAGATTGGGGACATAAATAGTTGCCATATTATTGGCCAAAATTTAATCAATGTAATATACTCCTCATGAATACTCAAATTTTTTTAGTTCAATTTCCCCTCACCTCTAAGGGGAAAGGAAAATGTGATTTTCCGCTTAGTAAACCGTGTACAATTTCATTGATGGTGGTGGTGGTGGGGGGGGGGGGGGGGTAGCTATACGACAAACATTGAAATGAATGTTTTAATAAACCTTTGGTAACATTAAAATATCATATATTGGTTAAATTCAATATTCGGACTAGCGGGCCTTATTCAATATTCAGACTAGCGGAGCTTATTTCATATTCGGAATAGCGGGCCTTATTCAATATTCGGAATAGCGGACCTTATTTAATATTCGGAATAGCGGACCTTCGGATTAGCGGACCTTGTACAATTTTTCTGAGTAGCGGACCTTATTTAATATTCGAAATAGCGGACCTTCGGATTAGCGGGCCTTATAAAATATTCGGAATAGGCGACCTTTTTCAAAATTCGGAATAGCGGACCTTATTTTAAATTCGGAATAGTGGACCTTCGGATTAGCGGACCCTTTATAATATGCGAAATAGCGGACCTTCGGAATAGCGAACACTATATAATATTAGGAATAGCGGACGTTCGGAATAGCGGACCTTCGGAATAGCGGTACAAATATTCGGAATAGCGGACCTTATTTAATATTCGGAATAGCGGACCCTTTGGTATAGGAAATTACATGTTCGGAATAGCGGGCTTTGGGAATACCGGACCTTCGGAATAGCGGGCCTTCGGAATAACAGGTTGACCCCGAGATGTGTATATGTGTTTGCAATACGGGTGGCACAGTAGCACAGTAGCGTCATACACCTTCACCCGTGATGCTTTCATAATGTGTTTCCTGTGCCGGCCGTATCGCATAACACGTTATGCACTAGCGCGATTTTTAAATAGCACATGGTCAGACTAGATGGTTTTAATTCATTGTTATGGTTAATATAATTTCGTTTGTCTATGAAACCACTCGAAATGTGGTCAATAATTATTTTATAGTGTATATTGTTTATATTATTCGTTGTACGGGTTCTCCTTTAAATAACAGATAACCTGTAAAATATTGTAGGCCTACAATGACCGCCATTTAAATGGTTGTAAATCTGCGATTTACCTGTGATTGACCGTATAAATCCCCCGATAATTCCAACCGTAACTATACACATATAGGGCCCTATGCCTAATAAGAGATTTCACATCGGTCTATCCCTAAAAAAAGAAAGCCCTGTGATTAACCGTAATTCCACGTCATTATACAGTATGGCGCTCTGTGCCTAATAAGAGATTTCACATAGGCCTATCACTAAAAAAGAAAGCCCAGATTGCATTAATGAGCTTTCAAAAAAAAAAAGTTCGCGAAAACAGGAGAAGGCCCTGTCCGATTGGGTAGGGGAGACCGGGGCCGGTTGCAACACCTTTTTCCCAATTAATCGTAGTAACTAGTCTATTTGTTGAAGGTAACCACAGTACAATCCATTTGAAAGGGTCATATGTCAGCTTTATTTTGAGCTGGGTTTGAGTCTTAACAGGCATGTAGTTTTGGAGCTGTGATTATTTAAAACAGGGTGTCAAGTGTTGCAACATGCCTCATGTACCACGGGGTCAGTTGCAACACCAGTGTTATTCCAGTTTATGATCGATAAGTTCATCATTAAGAAGATAAAATTTCAAATATATGCAACCCAATATCACAATATCAAGGTAACAATAATGCAGCTCAGAAAACCGTTTTGAAATAGAAACACATTTTCAATTGAATCTTTTGTTACAAGCCAAACATATAGTGCTTCTGTTACTTAATGCATTACCTTTATCACACTTGGCATGCATAAATAATTATGTATATTTAATATGCTTGTACTAATTAACTGGTGTATTCTATTCTCACAGTGAGCACAATAATGTTAACAGCTACATGAAAGAAAATGCTATACAAATTGTGAAGAAAATTCTAATAATACATAATATTAAAGAAAATGCCAATATACAGGTTATAAAGAAAATTCTAACATAGGCCTAATTGTGGAGAAGTACACTTACCTCGCACTTAATATCAATGCTAACACTTGCAGAGAAAATGTTCATACATGTAAATGCCAACATCACACTTAATAATATTGCTAATAATGCTGACAAAAGCACTAGACCTACATTATTTTAGGCCTATGTTAATAAAAATCATACTTTAGACATGTCATATGCGCTCTGCAAGAAAGTTAATCAATGCCTACAAACTGAGTGTGCTCCTTTATTTTGTGTAACATTTCATTTTGAGTTTGCATTGTTTTTGGATATGAAAATTTGTCAATCATTTAAATTCTTAAATCTACATTTTTAGAGTCACTATAATCAGTCATTTTTTCGAAGTCACTTATCAGGTAACGATTCACATCAAAACTCCTTTACCATGAAATAACTTCTTTAAACAGCTTCACATTATTTGAGCGGCTGGGGGGGGGGGGGGCAGTCTGTACTTTACTATCGTTTTTCTCGTGCAGATATGATAAACAATCCTACCGTTCACAACTTTGAAGATATAGCAGACCTTGTCAGGGGCTAGGTGTACAGTGCTTTGTTGAAACATACTCACCCACTTGCCATTCCCGAGCAAGAAACCAGCGAAACATTCTCCTGAAGGATGCTGATAACAAACACGTGTGAAGTCTAAAGGCCTATTTTGCCTCTCTCTCATTGTCTCTTCGGGACGCCCTTTCTAGATCCTTGATGTCGGACACACACCATAGCTCTCTCGCCAGGTGCGTACTGAATCGGCAAAGGCTCATACTCATTCCAATGAAACAAAACAGGACAAACTGTTCTACATGCAACCTCAGGTGAAGTTGCGACTGCTCTTCTTACATTTGAATACAAAGGGGTTAAATGGAATTTCTCGATGCATGTAAAGAAAATGTGAAACGCTTTGAAAAACCGTAGAAAAGTGAAAACTTTAGTTATGATTCAGTCGGCCATCGCGAAAGGCCTTCAAAAAGCTGATTTCACGGTGATGTCTATTAGATAGATGCTATGTTTTTCTTCAGAACACTACCCCCCATTGCCGCCACTATTTGATGGTGTTGCTAAAATAGTATTGGAACGAGCATACTCCTTTTCTCATATTCAGTACACATCATATGCGTCAGGTTTGATACGCCTCAGAGAAAGAGTTCTGTAAAAGGGCGTCCCATGGAGACCGCGATGGAGCGTTGGTGAAGGGCAAAATAAACCTTCAGGTTTCCACAGATGTACGTTATTAGCGTCCTTCAAGACATCGTTTTTCGGGTTTCATACTTGGGAATGACAAGCAGATAAGTATTTTATTCACAAGCAAATCACACTTTATACCTAGCCCTCGACGAAGTCTCCTATATCTACAAAGTTGTGAACGGGAGTTGTTCAAAACTTGAGATGTGACCTTGTTAAAGCGGATACCAACATCCTGTTCCATGTGAAATTCATCACTGAGAATGCCCAACAGACACCAGCTCAATGCAGCAATTTGGGTTAATGTAGGAACACCAGACGTACTATTGAAATCTCATCTTTGGCAAACAGATGTATTGCCCGTATTACACGCATTCACCGAATGTGATTATACCGCAACTTATGCCAAACATGATCAATATTAATTTATCAGCATTCTGGAGGGAGAAGCTCTGACTGTTGACGAAAATGTGTCGGATACCTAGAAAACTTTCTCTACTCAATGTATGGAAATCTAAGTTGCATGATGTGAATGATGTTAGATGCGTCATTTTCAGCAAATTACATGCTTTCGGGGATATGAGTCAACCTTACTTACCATCAGATCCGTCTTGTTTCCCACCGTATAAAGCAGTATTCATGCAAAAGTTTCAGCTAGTCATATATGTTAGAATGATGTGAAGAAATGCACTAATTGCTAATCATATGAATCTTGAATCAGAGAAATACATGTAGTGGAGGGCCTATGTTCTCCAGAGAGTGAGTTTATGAAGTTCATGTTAATTGTTTGCAACCACTATAAATGTATTCTACTGGGTATGACTATTCAGAAAAACGATGTTGCCATTTTCCTTTGACGTTTAGTGACCTTGACACAAGATCAAAGGTCAAAGCGGTCATACATCATCCAAAGTATATCGACCTTGGTATCAAAATGTGGCAAATTTCATAAGGAATGGTATATATGCCATTGAAGCTGTTACTTGATCGTTTGTTTTCTTGTTATATGTAAATAAGCTAATTACAGACAATAATATACTTAAATTTGCCGTTATTCAGACCCCCAGTCCTATCCAAAGTAAGAGTTAGGCCTCATGTTTTTACACAATGTATAGTGAACCCTACACATCCCCCATTAGACCTTGCTATTAATGCCCATGGCTAAGTAAACCCAGTTGTTTTATGTAAATGTGCAAGAGAAATGGTTGATGTAGTCTATATATACCAAATCCATGGAATGAATCGTTGTTATAACCGTGAAACAACCACGATTCGCACTGCAGACACAAAAGTATTCAGTCCCAGTCACATGTATGATGTTTTAATTATTCTTTCCATCCAGAGACCCTTAATAGTCTAGTCCAAAGCAAGATCAAATTAGAGTCACCAGTTTGGGTAACTTGCACTGGAGTAACTAGGACGTCCACGCTTTTTCTGAAGTAGCACACTTTCTTTCTTGTTGTTGGCATGCCTTCTCATAACGCCTTTAAGCATGTTGTTGGAGGTGACCAGCGTGAAATGCCGCATTATAGTATTTGCGGTGCCATATTGTGCCTTGTTAGATTTCAAGTGCAGGGCCCTATGCAGGTTTTATTTAGGGGGGGGGTGCGTTAGCTTTGAAAAAGTAGACTTTTTGTTGATAAAGCAGACTACCCCCCCCAAAAAAAATGGTCCTTTTTGAACATTTCATCACTAAAAAGTGGACTTAACAAGTGGGGGTGCGACCGCGATCATCGGTTGATCTGAGGGTATTCTCCATCTCCATACTGCCAGCTAATGCCCACGTTCATGAACAAAACTCCAACACTTAGTGTATGATTTTGAATTAGGTTCTGTAATAAGTAGATCATCGCTTTGAGACTATTGGCATACTGCACATAGTTTAAAATTGGTTTCCCGTCTTCGTCTTTTGGCATCGAAAAGACTTTCTGGACTTTAAAATGCAAACAGTGCACAATTCACAAAATATGAAAATTTCAGCAATATAGAGAGATGTGCTATACACTAAGAGAGCTTATGCGTTACAACGTCATATACATGTAATATGATGCAGCTATAACCTGAGAAGCGAGCGCTCAGATACACTTTCATTCTGTCACATTTGCCATTGAAAATTTAAGTCGTATTTATTCTTTCTACTTCCTAGCCGAATAGTACAGCCCTGACAACATATAAAAAATTAAGAATTTTTCATCAATATCTCGCTTTTACGTGTTAAACCAATGGCAACGTCTAAAATTAGGAATTCTTGGCCGCCCTCCCCTGAAGAAATTATGAATTTAAAAGGGCGCCATCTATTGGTGAAACATATACCAAATTGATTTGAACATCTAGAAAATATCGTGTTGTTTAATTATTCCAAGCATAATTTTTAAAACATCAGCACAACATTATCATAGGTTTAAGTTTAGAAAACAAGTACATAAAAATAAATTTGCGAGAAAACAAAATATCCAACAGAATGGAGGATTAAAATAAATTACTTGTTGAATATCGGACTACAAATTAAAATTACAATATAAAAATGGCGAATCCCGTCCGGTACCTGTCGATTTTTAACTCCGTAGGATTTAATGGTAAGAACGAAAAGGGGGATCAAATGAGGGTCAGCATTTCGTAAACCTGTCAGACTATATATTTTCAATAGCTTTCAATATGTGTATACGCGTTAGTCTATAAGAGCTTCGCTTCGCGCTCGCTTATGAATAAACCCATCAATATCAACAGTTTTCTCCAAGAGGAGAATGGGAGTAATATATATAGTAATATATATATATAGGGTCAATAGGGAAAATATTGATGTTTTCATGGACAAATTTCCATTTATATTCAGTCGGTGATGCACAGAACAGCAAAAAAGTTGAATAATTCACCACTTTTTGGCCTATACCTAGCTAGTTTTTGAATTTAATTGCGCGAAATTGATATCGCCGAATAAATGATACCCAATGTGTTGTGTTTACTCTTTATTTGTGATTATTTTTGATTTGCAAAATATCACAATTGGTGAAGAACATGCAAATCTAGAGGTCATGGACCTCTGAAGTCATGCTCCACCGCTCGCGACACTTGTGAATTTTCAGATTGCCCAATGGTTGGCCTATAAAAATATCATAATAACAAGACACCTGGTTAAAAAAAAATCAGGATTAAATTGGGTAGACGTTTCATATGGAAGTCCCATTGATGCAAATGAGGTATTGCCATTCATTCCGTCAAGCGCTACTGCACAACGTCATACAGCGCATGACGGAATCAATTGTAATATATACCTCATTTGCATCAATGGGACTTCTATATGAAACGTCTACCTTAAATTGGTGGTATCTCGCGGTCTATAGTGAAAGTAAGAAAGGAGCAAAAGGGACATTAGAGGGGATACCAAGAGTGTGTTACCTCTTATTACCTATATGAACCTGAAACCAACCAAACCAATGTGCACATGCTACAATTCCTGGTCCTTGGTAAAATTACCGTAAATAAATTCGTTGTCAGTGTCATCCTTTATTATCAGAAGTGTACCCTCTAGACCTTCACACTCTCGTTTTGATTCAACATACGGCAGTGTACTGTATACAGCAAACTTGATGCACCGATTATTATGATATTTCCAGCCTCTCTCACATGGATATTCTAAAGTACAATAAAAGAACGAAAGAAACGAGATGAATAATACGTTTTTTTAATTATACCTGTATCTACGACGGTGAGGAAAGTATGAGCGAGCATATTAAACTAGTCAGCCTAGTGACATAGTGGGAAAAATGTTTTGTTTTTGTTTTTGTTTTTACATGTGTGCGATGGCCTAGTAGCGCACAGCCCTATCAGCATTTAGATTGTAATATCACCCGTAATAGCTCCCCAATGGCGCTTGGGTCGACAAGGCAATGGATACTAAGTATATATCTTGACCAAGGACACATACACGTTGGCCACGGCGCACCGGGGATCGGACTCGTGGTCTAATGATCACGAGTCGTGCGCTTTTCCACTGGACCACAAGATCTTCAATGCTCATAACCAAATTAATAAACAAATTCATTAAACAAAATCACTGATATTATGAAATAAAAAAAAACCACCTCTTTCTCCTCCCTTTCTCCTGAACATGACAAGCACAAGTGTTTTTACTCTGTTATACATTTATTGCTACAGATGATATGTCTCAAAATTAGTACATGTTAGATATTCTAAATGGAAAGAGAACAGTTCAAGTTCTACTTGGATTGTTTTCGAAACTTAGAAACAATAGCATAAAATTTAGGTGTTTTTGGTTCCTCATCTTGGTTGACATAAACCATAGAATGTGACATAAACCATAGAAATGTCTTTATTTGGTTGGGTACAGATTGTATTTGCAGGAAAAGGTCCGCTTTGTAAATGTCATTTTTCATAAGTTTTGAAAAGTTTTTCATTTTAGGGTGGTAACATTTTGAAAATACCCCATAGATTTGTCAGTCCTAGCTTTACCTGTCCCTAATTTGTCAAATTGTTATGATACGTTATGAAATGTTATGAAACTGTAGGAATCACACCACTGAATAAGTCTCCATAGGATTGTGTACAAAATGACCTCTCACTAAACGTCAATTTCTCGGCTATAAAGCGACTGGTTATTTCAAAACTGGATTTTTTGGGAAGATAGAACCAAACCTCTTCAACAAAAATGAAAAAGTCATATGACGAAGGCTGATTTTTTTGAGCTTCAGCTAGAGCATCAAAAGATTTGCATGTTTTCAAAACGTCCACGCCTAGTTGAATGTTAACTAGAAATTAAAATTGCAGAGTTTCCCCAAACCCTCAGAAATTATAAAAAAATGGCACAGACAACATCATTACCACCCAAATGGTCTGTTACTAGGCCACACATTATGATTAATTTTAAATTGCATTTAAAGACACAACTTATCAACATGTTGTGACTCTTCATTTAGGCAAAGTTCCAACACTGCCTCGGCACTGACGTTGTCTGCTACACCTAGTTTATGTAGTGTGATTCCTATATATTCATCAATTTTACGTTAGCATGTGAAATATGATAACTCTGCATCTAATATTATTCCTACGGCGATTTAATTTCCAAATAAAGATGTAAGTGATTTTATAGAACTACCGGCCACTGTTAACACGAATGTGCATATCAATGTGCATGTACATCGCTCGTGCATTCAAGCCACATAAGACACATGTCTTTATCCTGCGTGACGGTTAGCCATGGTTTTGAGAATTTCAGGGCACATTAATTTCTTGCGTTTCAACGTTCATGTGCTCTTTGTTGACCACATGTATGAAAAAGGCACATATTTTTCTCAAAATTCACTTTTCAGAAAAAGGCGCATCTTTTTCTCCAAATTTCACTTTTCTGAAAAAGGCGCATCTTTTTCTCCAAATTTCACTTTTCTGAAAAAGGCGCATCTTTTTCATAAAATTCTTTGTAAGAAAAATTGCACATCGTGTCGCCGCCTGAAATCTATAATGACACGTTTTGCTCCTTTTTTTGAAAAACTTACCTTACCTAAGCCGTGATTTCATCGTAATTTTCACCAGCTTTACATAGGTATACATTTTATTTAATCGTTCGTGTTTGAAATCTGTGTGGGCACAACAAACCATAAACCCCATGAAACTTTGGCGTTGAGACAGGACTGTAGCTTATCCGAAATCGGGGCTAAAATACTTTAACACGATAATTTCCTTGCATATAATACATTTGATTTACATGTTCATGAAAAACATCTCTGGCAAAAAATAATTCATTTGGTAGTCCGGAATTTCTATTTTTGCTATTGCTAAGCAAGAACAAAGGACGTCATGATTACTTCATTCTCTGTCTAAACCTTGTCCATGCCACGTCCATGGACATTATTTCATGACCACGATCATACCCTCTCCACGCCTGCTGGCATTGTTCATTAAAGTCATGGACATTGCTATTGCTGTTGCTGCAAAGCATGGACTGATCAAGGGCACGTAATATCATAGTGGCCTTAGTGGTGAATGGTAGAGGCCGTGGTAGAAACAAGTACAGAACACAGTTTATCCATGGTCACTCTAATTAAAGGCATGGCGAGGGAATGAGAAGTAGTGAATCACTAGCAATGAAGTATTTGCCCTTGATTCGTAATACGTGGTGGGGCATGGCACAAGGCATGAAATGGGCATGAAATAAGGCATGGCTGGGCATGATGGAGGGCATGATTTGACTTAAAGCACTGTGTAAAATGCGCATCTGGGCATGGATTAGCCCATTGTACGAGTTCGAAATTTCATTATATATATTTCATGCCCGTTGCTAAGGAAATTATTGTTCTAAAGGCATGATAAGGTCATGATTCATGCTCAAAATCATGCTTTATTTTTGTCTGGGCATGAGAAGCATTTCTCTTTTGCTTTAAGATGTTGAATTCTATCATTTATAGCCCAAATGTTTCGCTTGACACTATTAAATATGCTGTCAGGTATCAAATAGGGACATAAAATAATCAATACACTTCGGTGTTGGGAGAAAATGCTGTTTTTTTAAGAACCCGATATGAGAATGTATTGTTCCTGAGTTTGTTTCTACCAAGTAATGATCCCGTACAGAATGACATGGAGAGAGTTTTAAGCGTTTCCTTTTCTTTTCATTCATTGGTCATGATCAGTTTGGTGTTAGCATGTTTTTGAGGAAAAAAATTCTTTGGCTTTACATATTGAAACCAATCTATTAATTTTGAATAACATCTCTGTTTTGTAGAGCATGGGTGAACAAAATTTGGAGAGGTCCACGAGTCCCGAAACAGGCTATTGTGGTCGCAGGGGTTCAGAAAATGTTACGGACGAACATTTTGTTATTTTTGTATTTGTTGCATTGTAATAGAGAACTTCTTAAACATTTTAATGTTTTAGTGTCAATATTTACAGGGTGACCCAAGAAAAACTTTACCCAAAATGGAAGTGATATTTTTCCACTTTTTTAATTTGATATCTGTGGATTTTATGTTATCATAAAGAACGGGTAATTGAGCATCTTACCTGGAAAGAATTGTTGATTTTGGTTGAGTGGTTAATAAGTCAGCAAAACAGACTTGTCCATGGAGCATCATTTTTCTTAGAAGGTAACTGATGTACCGAATAATATTACTCAAGTTGAGGTGCGACGGATATAAATTGCAAACGAGTACTAAAATTTGAAACCTCCAAGTCTATCTCGTCCGTCCGTGACGCCAGCATATCATTGATTCCACAGGTTGAGTAAAAAAAAAATTGACCCAGATTGTGTCCGCCATTTTGAAAAACACGATGAAATTTAATTATCTTTAATTTCCTGCAAAGATACTTCCAATCGGTTAAGTAAAGGCCGAGCTACAGTCTTTTGAATCATGTAGTCAGCTTTCCCCCTATCCATGGATTCCCATTTGAATGCACGGCGGCCAACTAAGCAAACAACTCCCCAAAATGATGATAAGGGTATGTTTATGTCAAATAAAGTGATATCTTAAAGGTGTAAAAGCCAGTGATAATAGTGAGCTTTATTTGTAACACTTTTTTCAAGATGTGACATATTTTGGTCTACAGATATAGTCAATACTTTAAACCTCAAAAGGTTGTCACCGATGTATGTTCCTTCATATGGTATGATTCATTCAACTCTTCCAGAAACTGATACATGTATCATATTACGTTATTTTTCAACTGATTGTTATGAGTGATGAGGACGTAAAAAAAGTTAAGAGGGCATCTACGGTAAATTTTGACTGCATTTTGTGGGTTTAAATAGCGCCACATGTATTCTGCAGTCAATAAATAGCCAGATTTTCTTCTGGACAATGATCTTCTTCACTGAACGCCGTTCATTTTAATGTGAATCTGTGGAGCACAAAACCGACTAATTGATTCAAACGACTGTAACTCGGTCTATATCTAACCGATGTGAATGTTCTTTACAGCAAATTAAAGATAATAAACTAAGCTTTCAGGTGACACTAGATATGTTAGATATATGTTAATTAAACATTCAAAATGGCGGACACAATCAGGGTCAAGTGTTTTGACTCACCTTGTATATTTAGCAAGAAACGGTGGCAACTGAGTTTCATATGATTTTTGACCGTTCACCTCCAGGTCAAAACGTCATAAGATAAAAATGACCCTTTACGATGACATATAGTATTATCAATAAAATGGAAACGTACGTATCAACTAAACACAGGTTTGTAGTGAAAAAAAACGTGTGTGTGTGTGTGTGTATGTGTGTGTGTGCGCGCGTGCGCGTGTGTTTGTGTGTGTGCCATGCGTTGCATTTGTTGATGAATTACCTTCTTCACAGAATACACCGCTATAAAAATCTGGACAGATACATCTAAAATTGTCATATTCGGTAATGCAGCTCCCGCCATTTTTGCAGTTTACATCCTTGCAGTAGTCAACTGGAAACGATCAAAAATATGTTGATTTTAAAGTCAATGTTGTGGGTGTCAGTTAAAGAGAAATCGGGTGGATGGATGGATGGATGTATGGATGGATGCATGGATGGATGCATGGATGCATGCATGCACGGATGCATGCATGGATCGATAGATTGATAAATGAAAATGAACTTAACAGTAGAACTAGCCTTACTTTCTTGGCAGTCTGCGACTACAGAATATGGCGTCGCACAAAGTTCACTCTCCATCTGTGTACATTCTGAAATAGACTGCTCTGTACCAGTACAGTCATACACAATATTATCGGTCTTCCCTTTATTATAAGCAATAATGGTGAAGAATTGGCTAATTTCGAGTTCTGCAGCACCGGGGTATCCAAGACTTCTACACAGAGGTCCCAAGAAATCCATGTTAGGAGCGTCCCCTGATCCAACCATATTCATCACACATAAGTTGTTCCACTCGCCATCTTTGTACTGGTATATAAGTCCATTATGTGGGCGGTAACCCTTGATTAGCTTCAGTGTACCTTCTTCGCCCTTTGCTTCTCCGATTCCTATGGAACAAATGAAAACAAGTGTTTTTTTATTTGTTTGTTTTTTGGTTGTAAATTCGTTGTTGGCAAGTGTGTACTTGCCAACAATGCTATCGGATGCTGTGCCTTAGCTTGGTTAACTCATGTCTCAAATAGAAATAGCAGAGTTAGCATCTCCGGCAAATATTTTCATATCCATCCTTTGAAATACGGTGTTCCACAGGGATCAGTTGGAGGTCCATCGAGTTTACTGCTTATTCCAGGCCTGTCACGGAAATCTTCACACGTTTCAATGTCGCCTACCACATATAGGGTGACGACACCCAGCTTTATGTCAGTTTCGATCCGAAGGTATCCGGTGATAGGGAACCTGCGCAGGCTACTAAAGTGCATTGCGGAGGTTAGGACTTGGATGTTGAAGAATATATATATATATATATATATATATATATATATATATATATATATATATATATATATATATATATATATATATATATATATATATATATAAATGCCAATAAATAAATAATAATACTTATTTGTCTTGATAAATTGTTCTGGATAATTGTGAAGAATTCAAGCATGTACCAATAAATTGTAAACTCATATTACTGTAGTGTTGGTTGTTTGTTTTGAAAAGTATATTGATGACATCGTCACGAGTTTTCCAAACAGACCAATCGACATGGCGAAATTTAATTTTTTTGCATATTATGATAATATATCACGAGCTCTTTTCATAAACCGAAGTTTGAGGAAAAATAACATTCCGATTTGTAAGTATATTAGTTTTCACTTTTGGAAATCATACTCAAAAGCCAAATGTTTGCTGTACCTAAAAAACCACCGCATGACAGCTAAACTTCTTGAGCTGTATATGATACGATTTAGCCGCACTGTAAACATACTGTCAATTTATGCAGAATTTTAATGGTTGCAATTCGGCCAATTAATTACTGTAAAAATTACAGTATACTAATTTCATTACTAATTACAAAATAAATTCAAGCAAAACATTTGAAACATATATTTGGAGAGTTATTACAGTTATGGACACTTCCGGTCTTAATGTGAAACATTTAAAAAAAAAATCACAAGCAAGCTTGAAGCTAATCTCTCATAGGCTAACACCTATACTGAAGCGATTACTATCTGTCATGTTGAACAGCACCACCACCGCCATTTTGTTTGAATTAACGGAAAATTTATTTTAATTGTATGGTTGTTTATTCCGTTTCATGCTTTTGTTTATCGTATTCTTATCTTTTATGATTTTTTAATGAATGTGTCGTAAACGCATGCCGTTGTTTTGAATATGCTCAAAATCAACAGAATAAGAGTTATTCCTCCTTCATAAGGACCACCGTAAGATAGGAACGTACTCTTCAGCTATGGGGGGGGGGGGTAAACAGCGTTCGATTGACAAATTTATATTCACGTTAATTCATTTTTAAGAAGGTCCACAGGAGATCGTATTTATTTATTTATTTGTTTATTTTTATTTATTTATTTATTTAAATATTTTCCCTATCAATACTGTGTCTCTATCCAAACTTAACTTTAAAACATCGAATGAAATATGAGGTACATCAACTACCAAATAACCTAAAGACGAATCCGACCAGCCAAATGATGGTCAGAATTGATCCGCCATTACTGGGGGGCCTCCAACCCAAATCCTACCCAAATCTTTTGTAGGTCTGTACCACGCTTGATTAAGTATACTTCAAAAGCTACACTTAATCTGCACATTTGGGTGAATTCAAGCAGGATGCACCCCAGCTATGGCTGCCAGTGAGGTGTTGGAATGTGTAAAATCGGATTCGTGTATTGTCACGAAACAACTGCCTGACTGATATCCCTTCTTCAAGGGACCACCGTCAAATACGCATGATGAAAATAGTACTATAGTTTTGCATGCTTGGATGTCAATGGTATGATGTTAGCTCACCGTGATAGGTTTGAGTTCATAAGCTGTTATAATATCCTGTTGCCTGGAGATAACGGTTGTATAAAAGAAGAAAAAAAGAATGGTCACTAAAGTAGTGCAAGACCATAAACCAGCCCCTTTTCGTGGAGGAATCGTATCGGCCCCTGTGATATATGTGACACAGTAGGGGCGAAACGCTAAATTCTTTTGTTAAACCTTCAAATGTGCCTATCCCCATTATTACTCAGTCAGTTTTGAGTTTTTAGTATAAAAATTGTATATCCTTTATTCTTTCCATTTATTTCACTCATAATCACGGATTACGTGTTTTTATTTATTTATTGCTACAGGCCTTGTCAGGGACGTAGCCAGGTGGGGTGCAACGCACCCCCAACAAAAAATGACAAAAGTCCGTTTATGATGTTGAAGGTCCGCTTTATGATGATGAAGGTCCGCTTTGTAATGTTAAAGTTTGCCGCCTCTCTAAATTCTGTTGTTTCTAGGCCTGTGGAGCATGGTATATGAATAATGAATGGTTAATACTATTGCATTACGCATGGTTGGTTTTATTATACGGTTTTCTCAACGCTGTGTGGTGGCGATGGTGTCCTGTCCCCTTCGCAGTTCAGAATTTGGAGACGACGGTGAAAAAAATTGGGTCAACCTGCGAGCGCAGCGATCCAAAAAATTGCTTTGTTGGTACGCAAAAGGTCCACTTCTGGCAAATCCGCACCCCCGTCCGCACCCACCCACATAGATTCCTGGCTACGGGCCTGGACCTTGTCCTCAACACACGCGCTTTCATAATTGAAAATACTCACACTTCCCCTCTGAAAGGCATGATGTAGTTCCCACGATTTGTGTTTGTAAAAATAACAAAATTCGCCGCGTTTAATTTCCTAAATTTTATCAATGCGGAAATTCACAGCTTTCATTAAGGACCATTTGTTGGCACATTTTTGTACACTAGTTTTGGTTGGGACAAGTGAACTTCAACTTTTCAAATGAGGTCAATTTTACATTTTCAGCCTATTTTACAACTTGACCTCACATGACCTTTGACCTTGGCATGTGACCTTTGACCTCATCAACATCATGGGATGCCATGTTGCACCTGTGACCCAAATTTGGTTTAAATCCATCAACGTATGAGGATATTACAGGCAAACGTTAACCCTTTTTCACAACAACAGTGGACAAACCGATTGCTATGTGTCTTCCTGCCTTAGGGCAGGGGACACAAAAACAAAAATGATCTTCTATTTTAGTCAGAAGGCAATTTAACATTTAGAATTCTCGTCCAGTCAATCTACCGCAAGCCTATTCTATGCATTTTCAGAGTTTTCCCGGCACTAATACTACAAGCGGACTAGAACACAGCCAAGGCCTATATGCGTAACCCTAGCGGCACCCGGGTATTTCGGCACCCAGGTATTTCGGCACCCGTTGGTTTCGGCACAACACTCTTGATCTAGTCCTTGACTATTAGGCTGTAGCGGTAGCCTGCAGCTCTGACATTGTACACTCTCCCACCTAGTAAGGTTTGAAGGCTTTGCCGGCACATTGGATAGTCCCATGACAAAAAAGCGACTCGGCTCAAGTTTCGAGAAGCAAAGAAGTATTGGCCTGACCCAAGACAGACCTTTTTGACCAGTAGGCCTATTTCCCAATAAATTACATGGTCTACACCTTAGGCCAAAGCCTTAAGTTGGGCATTTTGTGCCAACAGATTTTCCGGCCAGGTTTGTATCACTATTGTTTAAACCAATTCCCAGGAAATTTGCTGATGTTTACTAATTTATTTATTTTGGTGTTCCTAAATATCATTAGGCTGATATCAGTGGTAGCGTTTAATTTTTGAAAAAAAAAAATACCAAGCGTGGGCCTATAATGAACAGATCATAAGCCTGCACCAGAGCCTGCACTAAACCCAGTACCAACACAATAGTGGGGTTCAAAATTAAAGTCCCATTTTAGAAGTCTGGGAAAGAAGATTTAAAGGTGTTTTCTTGTACTTTTGGGTCCAACCTCTGGGAAAGGTGGGTAACTCTCGCTAGAGGCGTTTTTCAAAATGGCCGCCAAAATTCCAGAAAATTGCATATTAAAGCTAAAAATAGTCATCTAAGAGTCCAAATGAAATCAATTTTCGGTGTTTCTTAATGCTAATTATTGTATTATGCTATTTCAAATATTAGAATTTAAGATAAGTACCCCTAGAGGGCGCTTTTCAAAATGGCTGCCGAAATTCCATATAATAGCCTCTTGGGGCTGTTTTCAATTATTATCAAATGCACATATAATCAAAGTGAAGATGTTTAAAGATGTTTTTATATTTTTTTCTCTCTCTTTTTACCAGACAAAAGCCTCGTGCTTTAATTTCCATCATATTAAAAAGGGGAAAAAGAAAAACAAGAGACAGGACAAAGACTTCCAAGACACTCAATTCACAAACAGCTATCTAAGAGTCAATTTGAAATTATTTTTAGGGTATTTCCTAACGCTATTTATCGTGTAATGCTATTCCAATAATTAGAATTTATGATACGTACCGTAGAGGCCGCTTTTTTCCCTGTTTGGGACAGTAAAACACATCATCTCGGGGATGGTGAATAGGGGCGTAGATCTTAAGCCGAAAGTCGCTTCGTTAAGCAAAACCCGCATTTGGAGAACATATAGGATTTTCCTGGCTTATAAGATGTCTGGAAAATATTTTTACAAGGTTTTGCATCAGTGGTACCGAAGTAATTACTTAATTAACATAAATTTTACATGTTTTTTGTTGCCAATCTACGTTTCTTTTTTCCGGGTGTAATAACGATATAAATCATTGTATCGTTGTTATTTATGTTGCTTTTCGAAGGCAAGTGATTGATGTATCTAAACACATACTTGCTTGCGATTAAATGTAGTTTTCAGGTGTTTATTTATTAATAAATTATGCAAATTTTGATTTTTTTTAAAACAACTTGACCAACTTTTGTTTATGATTTCATCGTCACAAATCATAATCATGTGGACATTTGGACTGCAATATATCTACACCTATCACAGCAGTAACAGTATGATTTCAACAAAGCAAATGAAGTTACGTTACAAAATATACTGGCTTGTATTTGGTTCAAAACTCATTTCAAGATACTATACGGCGTTGCGGAAAGCAATTAGCTATGGCGTAGTCTGTGTCACAGGACTGCGAAAAGAAATTTCTAAAGTTCTATCCGAACCTGATTGCTAATGTATGCATAAGATGCCTTACAAATACTATCATTCCAGGGTCACAGTTATTATGACCTCCTTGTGTACCTGTATGATAATATGAACCGACCTTATGCATTCTGGGTATCATGACTCATACCTGAGAGCAGAGCTCATTTTTGAAAATTACAGTAGTGAGTTGAAGCTTTTGAACTGTGCCATGGAGTTGAGACTAGTGTATAACAAGCTGCAAAGTTTATGATGAAGTGTGAAGGCTGCTAGAACTGTGCTTATTTGATGGATAGGACATTTTAAATCCCCACTGCTAGCATAACTTAGAAGACCAAGTTAATTTGGCAATAAAAAAAATACAAAAATAATTGAAATCTCAAATAATTTCATACTTCAGCAGGTTGAAAGCAGCCACTAAGTACTTGTGGGCCACACACCGTGGGTGGGGGGTCACTCAACTTTGGTTTGACTTGGGAGCTTGTGAATTAAAATTTTAGCAAAGAAGGGTTTTTGGAAGTAATATGGACTTTAGAAATTAATTTTGGGACAAATTTGAGGTTTAGGCGCTGTAGAACTGGCAAGATATCACGGGGACGACAACACTCACGTATGAAACGGACGTATGGATGTAAGGCTGACGCTTTCAAACCATGAGGTAATTGAAAGCACCAGAGAAGGTGCACAAATAGGGTCTTTGGGTGAGAGCCAAACTGCCGGTGTGAAAGCAACTATAGTCTGGCGGGAGCCATAGGCCGGGCTCCATAGACGATAACGGAATAAAGCGTGATACTAATGTTGCGTGAAGAGTCAAATAAATTGAGTGCCCTATTTCTTACCGTTGTAGCCGGACTGTGAGTACGCCGGACTATAATTACTTACTTACCGGCATGAATTCAGTATTCTGCCGCCACACCCTTCAACATGCAGTTTATTCCGTTGAGGCCTCCGAATTCATAGGGTGGTGGCACAATACTAAATTCTTTCCAAACTTCCCATAAATAGGGATTATTTGTGCAAATAATTTGCAAATTTTTCACCCCCAAAATGGGTCTTGTTTGAAAATTCAAATATTGCAAATCTCTAAAAAGTCATGAAAATTGAGGTCTTCTCGGTAAAAATGTTCCTTTTTTTTCAAAAGAATAGGGGTCTTTAAAGCTATAGAGTATTTTACGTTTAGTGAATCTTACGACAATAGGCCTACTGAGCATGCTAAGGACCAAAATCACGGGAATGTCTTGTTTGGCCACCCGTGACGTCATTGGCCACCTAACTCACGGAATAAAGCTCGTTAACGCAATAACGGAATAAAGCTCACGGGTATGCTGGTCAACCGTGGCGTCACGGCGGGCGAAACAAGATATTGACAAAATCATGAGGAACGCCAACTCCTCCCATCGTTCAATCATCCCTTCTTAAATTCGGAAAGAGTGCCATATGGCCCCTCCCCTATGAATTGTGCAGCCTTGACGCAATAAACCACAGGATAAGATTGAAGAATTACTCTTGCCCTAGTGTGCCTCAGCTTCAAAGTCCATGCGATTTTCGTCCAAATAGCAATTGGACGGGTGGGTTAATAATACTCGCCAAGCCATTTTAATGACTATTTCACCTTTCAAATATCTTCAACTTTCTTGACTTTCAAAGTTTCAAGTGAAGTTCGATCGGCAGTTGAGCAACTAGCAGTTCATTGACAACACTGTTTGCCACTCTGAGAATTTGACCAGAAATTATGCTCTAGGAACATAAGGTACAGGACCATTGGGTCCTGGAACATACATAATCTGGAGAAATATTCTAAGCCAAATTTGAATGCACAAGCATGCTCCAGGAGCATGCGGTATTTGACAAAACAGTTCTCCACTACTCCAGGACCACATTTGCCATATGCTCCTGGAGCATTGTGCATTCAAATATGCTCCAGGAGCATATTAGACAGGACATTTTTCCAATTGTATATGCCAGGAACCTTAAATAGATTAAGCCCGGGTACTCACATTTCTTGTTATAGCACTAGAAGCAAACGCCAGCTCAAAAGCCGTAACCATCTTTTCCCGCAGCGCGTACTTATTTCCATAGCGTGGTGTACCAATTTATTCATATATTCCCGATTTACATAGCGTGGTGTACCAATTTATTCATATATTCACGCATTTGCATAGAACGATGTACCGTTTCCAGGCCAACAGGTTACGGCGCATGCGCGTACGCGTGCGAGTTTCGAATGGATACCGTAATGAATATTTATAATTTTCAAAACACGGTTACGGTGGCCGCCTATTCTTCAACGCGGGCGTACTGCATCTCTGTTATTAATATCTATGCCGGGGACAGAAACCCTTTGACTGGCGCGTACTTCCTGGTTCTCTGCGTATTTACTGCAGACAAAAACGCACTTGCCTCTGATTGGCCACCAGAAGTGATCTGCTGTTGCTGGGTCACCCGTCCGACCATACGCCATATGCGCTGAGAGCTTCGCCCCTTTTTTACATCCAGGAAGTACGCGCTCATCAAGGGGTTTCTGTCTCCGAGTATAATAATGGTCCTGGACCATATGCTTCTGGAGCATAATTTCGGGCCAAAATCTCAAAGAAACACACTATGCGTTACACACCCTGAGTGAAAGGAATGTAGTTCCCTATGATTTTGGTTTGTAAAAATAACCAAATCTGCCGCTTTTCCTATATTATATCAATGCAGAAATTCACAGCTTTCAATTGACACTAATTTTACTTTCTAATTCCAAATAGTTGACAAGATATCGCCTAAAACGTGTTGGCGCATTGTTTAAAAAAAAAGCTTAAAAAGGAGTACTTAGTATTCGCAGTTTTTGCCGGAATTATGTAGTGGTGCGCCCCCTTTACGTTGATGTGAATAGACTCAGGGGGGGGGGGGGGGTGGATGGGTGGGGGGGTAAGACATGCCAACTCAACAGCAACAGCGAATTCAAAACGCCAACTTCCGGGTGCTAGTCTTTTTCAAAGCCTTAAGGGTAGGAGGGCGCTCTTACGCATATCGAACGGTAACACACAGATTTGACTAAAGACTAGGCCTGGCCATGAATACTTAAATCTAAATTACCGTTAATGGAAATTACACTATTTTGCAGCGGGGTTAATCCACTAACCCCGACGGATTTTGAAGTCACTAACTTATTCCAAAATTATCATGATATTACTAAGATGTATCAAGCTAAGGTTTAAGAGGAGATTTTATTATATTACTGAGACAGACTGCCACAGTAAATGCACGTAACAGTTCCCCAAATTACCGTTTGGAAATCCCCAATGCCCAAATCAAAGTCGTGTCCTACCCCCTTCATTATGAGCCGTGGTGCTGCTACTAATTGACAATATTTAATTTGTAACCAATGACAATTCCCTCAGGACCAGACAGAAATTAATACCCCCAATCACAGGCAGAACAATGAGTAGGCCTATTGTTATCTGCAATTTATCCCCACATCAAAACATCTGTACACATACACATGCATAAATGCATACACACACCACAACCACCATTTAACATACCACACACACACAAATATCTCCTTCTCTATACATCTTCCTCACCTCTCCTCTCTGTGTTTCCTCCAACTTGTTTATGTGCACACATGACAAGAATCATTTTAGTTGCTTATCACAGTTCCTAATTTCAAGATGCAAAAATCAAAGTTCAAAATGGACTTAATTTTGTCCATAATTTAAAAAAAATCCATGTTCAGGGTGTTTTTCTATTAATCTTAGACTATATGGGCTCTGACGATCACCGAACAGTTTCCCACGGCCTGCGCCACAAGGCTGGCTGATTTAATATGCACGCTCATACTTTCCGCACGCCGCGCCGTAAAAGGATATACATGTGACTTCTTCTTGAGTATGAGGCAGCGGCTAACATGTTGTTGTAAACGTTGGCGCCAACTTACTGTTGATTGGTTGGGGTTTGAGATATCTGTATCTCACCGGCGGACGAAGTAGGGCATCAGGAAGAATGTGATCGCAGTGTGATGGAGAGCCACATTTGCAGGCTGGCGATGCCCGCAGCCCCATCGGTGCATTTTGCTTTTGAAGACGACCGACACCTGTGCGAATACGGTTTAAGGGACCATTCCTTGCGTGGGAGATGGCTGCCAGGTGGTAGTTCAGTCTTAGGTGTAATAGAGAGTGATCTCGGTCTTGCAATGTTAGCCAGGCGGTATCCATGTCTGTAAGATGTTGAATGGAGAACTGGAGAGTTTAGCGCGTGTCGGCAGAAAGGTCGGAGAGAGCGCACGTACTCTGGGCTACCGAGTCTGGTGTGCATTCTTTGGACAGTGGTATGCAGCAAGGTTTTGCTTGTTGTAACACAGGGCATTGTTCACTAGCTCCCTAGTTGTGCGAGTGGTGCTCCCCCAAAGTGCTGCAGGTGCAATGCCTGACAACCACTGGTAGAAATTCAGATGGAGCGGGGCGGAGGCAGCCAGTTTTGGTTCTCAAGTTTCGTTGAGTACCGTGTCAGCTTCTTTGTGTGAGAGCGGTGCACCATGCTGGGGCGGCATGTTCAGCAATGCTGTAGACCAGAGCCAAGGCAGTGGTGAGTAGGGTCGTTAGGCTGGCAACCATGAAGATCCAAGCAAGTATGCACAGGAGGTATCCTCGAAGATACCTTGGCGCATATGGACTCGGGGTGCTGCCGAAGTAAGCTCCGGTCAGCTTCAATCCCAAGTAGGTTGGTGTAGGATTGTATGGCAGAGGCGCGTCCATTGCGGGTGATTTAAGCTGGCGATGAGGCCGCTTGGTGTTGAGGTGGAAGGCAGTAGCGGGTGATCTGGTTCGCTCAACTTCAGCGTCAGTCTCTTGAGATATGCTGCAAGTAGCGCCATGTCTGTTGTAAGTGTTCTTTCTACTTCTCTCATTGCTGTCCGAGTGGAGGAGGGTAAGATCGTCGGCGTAGCCATATTGTCTAGATGTTGTTTGAGGTATATCGCTGATATACAAGTTGAACAGGCTAGGAGCAATACAGATCCTGTGCGTACACCGTTCCTCAGACGACTACTTTCCCATCACTGTCTTGAGAATAAAGCTACAGCTTGCAAGCATGTAAATATGAATTGTACAGGTGGACGATCCGGGATGGTCCTGAAGATAGCTGAGTTGTCAGGCCCTGGTGCATACGGGGTCATATGCTGCAGTAAGGTCCACCACGATGACGCCTGCCTTACGGCGCTTTTCAAAGCTTTCCTCAATATTACTTGTGAGTTTACAATCTGTGGACAGTACTCCGGCCACGGCGAAATCCAGCTTGTTCGTCAGGGCCGAGTGGGTTCGACGACGGGTCCAGCCGAGCCGGGATCATCCTCTCAAGGAGTTTGAAGGAGACACACAGTAGTGATATTGGGTGGTTGTTCTTGGGTTTGTCGACAGGCTGGTTTGGTTGGGGAGTGCGATGATATAGCTACTCCTCCAGAACTGGTAAGGGACTGGTTGGTAGGAAACATGTGTCGAACATGTGATTGGCAGTCACTGGACATTCGATGGTTTGGAATTTATGCGGTGAGGGCGGTTATAGTCTTCCAGGCCTTCCTGCTGGAGTGGGTGAAGTCGATTTCTTGGACCGTCTCCTCCCAGCGCGCGCGGCGTTTCCTGTCCAAGCGTTTGTCAAGTCTGAAGCCTTGGATGAAGTTTCTTTCCATGGGTTCAGAATTCAGGAAGGCATTGTAAAGAGCATCACATTCCTCATCCCAGGATCTTCTTATCGTGTCCAAACACTCAAATATGATCCAGCCAGAGATGGTTAAAGGGTCTGGCTGCTTCACTGATTCCGCAAGGTCCTTGTTTGTGCATTGTTGCTCCAGCCAGCAGGCAGACCAAGAGGGTGTCCACGCCTGCGGCGCGCTCCACACCCAAGGCAGCATCCCGATTGCTTCAGATGCCCCACTTCGCCAAGGAAACCTTAGATCGGCCAGTGCTGGTCTCAATCTATTGAGGCATCGCCATTCAGCCCAACTGAGGAGTCAGCTCCATGTGGGTGATGATCACCAGGTTAATACCGATAGAGTTAATTGGTTAATGGCAAGTATTTCTTTCCACAGC
>JAMKCH010008767.1:0-40798 GCA_023653785.1 Ophioderma brevispina
CAGATTGCAATCTGTGGGAAAGATTACGTAATCTGTGTGAAATCAGATTCAATCTGTGGCCACAGATTACGTAATCTGTGGGAACAGATTGCCATCTGTGGGGACCGATTCAACTTAGCGAACAGATTGCTTAATCTGTGGGAACAGATTACGTAATCTGTGGGAACAGATCTCAATCTGTGGCCACAGATGGCTACTTAATCTGTGGGAACAGATTGCATCTGTGGGAACAGATTGCAACTGAGCGAACGATTGCCATATGTGGGTACCACTTGCAATCTGTGCGAACAGATTGCAAACTGAGCGAACAGATTGCAATCTGTGGGAACAGATTAACGTAATCTGATGGCACATTGCAATTGTGGGACAGATTGCAATCTGTGGGAACTATTACGCAATCTGTGGGAACAGATGCAATCTGTGTGAACAGATTACGTAATCTATGGTGGAACAGATTGCAATCGTGGGAACAGATTCGTAAGCTGTGGGAACAGATTGTCAATCTGTGGGAACAGATTGCAACTGAGCGCACAGATTGCAATCTGTGGGAACAGATTGCAACTGGTGGGAACATATGCAATCTGTCCGAACAGATTGCAATCTGTGACTAGGCCCTACAACAAACAAAAAAACAGATTGGAATTTGTGGTAACAGATTGCAATCTGTGGGAACAGATGCAATCTTGGAACAGATTCGTACTGTGGGAACAGAATTGCAATCTAGGAGAGCGATTACGTAATCTGGGGAACAGATTGCATCTGTGGCCACAGATACGTAATCTGTTCCCAAAGGTTGCAATCTGAGGCCACAGATTCCCACAGTTACGTAATCCCTTCCCACAGATTGCAATCAGATTGCAATCTGTTCCCACAGTTTTGCAATCTGTGGCCACAAGATTGCAATCTGTGGCCTCAGATTGCAATCTGTTCCCACAGATTGCAATCTGTTGGAAAGATTGCATTCTGAGGCCACAGATTGCAACTGTGGTAACAGACTGCAATCTGTGGGAACAGATTGCAATCTGGGGCCACAGATTGCCAAACTGTGGAACAGATTGCAATCTGTGGGACGAGATTACGTAAGCTGTGGGGAACAGATTGCAATCTGTTCCCACAGATTGCAATCTTTGCCCAGATTGCAATCTGTGGGAACAGATTGCAATCTGTGGACAGATTGCAATCTGTGTGAACACGTAATCTGTTCCCACAATTGCAATCTGTTCCCACAGATTACGTATCACTGTGTTCCCACAGATTGCAATCTGTTGGCACATATGGCGATCTGTTCCCACAGATTACGTAATGTGTCCCACAGATTACGTCATCTGTTCCCACCGATTGAAATCTGGGCCACAGATTGCAAACTGGGGAACAGATTGCATCTGTGGGAACGGAATTACGTAAGCTGTGGGAACAGCATTGCAATCTGTTCCCACAGATTGCAATCCATTCCCACAGATTGCAATATGAGGGCACAGATTGCAATCTGTGGAACAGATTACGTAATCTGTGGGAACCAGACGTAATCTGTGGAACAGATTACGCAATCTTTGGCCACAATTGCAAATCGGGGGAACAGATTACGTATCTGTGGGACAGATTGCAGCTGTGGGAACAGATTACGTAATCTGTGGACAGATTACGTAATCTGTGGGAACAGATCGCAATCTGGGGCCACAGATTACGTATCTGTTTGGGCCACAGATGCGATCTGTGGGACAGATTACGTAATCTGTGGGAACAGATTAATTGCAATCTGTGGGAACAGATTACGTATCTGTGGGAACAGATTACGTAATCTGTGGGAACAGATCGCATCTTTGGCCAACAGATTGTCACTCTGGGGACAGATTACGTAATCTGTGGTAACAGATTGCAATCTGTGGGAACATATTGCCAGATCTGTGGGAACAGATTGCAATCTGTGGGTGTGGCCACAATCTGTAGGAACGATTACGTCATCTGTGGGAACCGATTAACGTAATCTGTGGGAACAAATTACAATCTGTGGCCACAGATTGCGCAATCTGTGGGACCAGATTGCGAGCTGTGGGAACATTACGTAATCTGTGGGAACAAATTGCAATCTGTGGGAACAGTTTGCAATCTGTGGCCACAGATTGCAATCTGTGGAACAGATTACGTAATCGTCGGACAGATTACGAATCTGTGTGAACGTTTACGTACTGTGGCCACAGATTGTGCATCTGTGGGAACAGATGCAATCTGTGGGAACAGATTGCAATCTGTTGGGAACAGATTACGTAATCTGTCGGAACAGATTGCAATCTGTGGAAACATATTTACGTAATCTGTCGGAACAGATTGTCATCTGTGGAACAGATTGCCAAACTGTGGAACAGATTCCGTAATCGGTGGGAACAGATTGCAATCTGGCCACAGATTACGTAAACTGTGTAACATATTGCAACTGTGGGAATCAGATTATCCAAACGATATTTCAACGATGTCCCCTATGGGGCTTGTAGTTTTAGAACCTTCATACTTCTTCCACAGTGATAAAGTGGAGAAGAGGAGGCCAGGAGGAAATAATCCGGTATTTAACGACACATCAACACTATCGTGTCATCTTAGTGGTCACTAAGATAGCTTTATTCAATTTTCTTTATTATCATATCCCAGTTAGGGAAGAATCAGTGCTGCCGAGGGGATGGCATGAGGCATTTCCGCTCACACCATGTTTCTTTCTTGGCAAAATCATCGATTTGGGTCCAAAATCACCACATTTGTGGCAAAAATGAGCGATTTGGGGGCCAAAATTTTTAAAAATCTCAAAATTATTTTATTTTTTTTTTTTTTTTTTTTTTTTTTAATTTCCCCAAAAAAAAATCACTTTTGGCGGGGGGGCCACGCCCCCCCCCCCCCCCGACTGGACTGGAAGCACGTGTAGTTTAGAATCAGGGTGGGAGGAAGGAACCGGAGTACCCGGATGAAACCAAACGCACATGAATCGCAGGCTCGAGGCCGAGGGTCGAACCTGGGACCACAGTGGTGGTGAAGGCGAGGAACGACCACGGCGCTACCGCCCCCCCCCCCAGTGAAGATAATTAGTAAGATGATGTACATGTGTGTTTATGTTTATGGCGCCCCCGTTGGTGTAAGAGAGAACTGGCAGGGCAAAAGCACCTATACTTTGCATAGGGAAATTCTGTTTTTTGCTGTAATTTTGTTCGAATTACATAATACTAACTTTTTTATCAAGCATAATAAGCTAATTAGTCCAGCGGCATTTTTGTGACCAATTTAGATCGGAAAGATTCTGCAAGTAATTTATAACCAGGTTTTTTGTTTCTTGTCACAGAACTACTGTACTATTTTGGGCTGCCCGAAACACAGAGGGCCGTCTTGAATGTCAACAAGTGACGTTTAGGTCACATCATCGATACTTGGTCATTTAATCCTGTCTACCGACCCCCCCCCCCCTTCTTTTTTGCGCCCTACTGAAAGCCAACGCCGAATGACAGGCTAATGTTGTTTATATCCAACTTCTTAGAAGAGTACTTAAAGAACATGAGAAGATTTCCAAAAAGAATCGCCCCAATTTTTGTCGGACCCGGTTTTTTTTTTGGCATATTGGGATGCTTACCAAGGTATTAGATCACACTGAAGTGAATTTCGCCTAATCACGACGTCCTTTATGTAATAAGATGATATTTAGTACTTTCTGTCGTGCAGAAAGTCAAAGCATGGTTTTCTAGGGGGACGATTGCGATAGCAGGCAAGTTCAAACAGGGTTTGCCGGTTTTCTTTGTTTTGTTTGTTCAATAAACCCTCGAAACGTTCTCGGTAGGTGGTCGAGGACCGATCTAGTGAAAATTTAGAGAAATCTGAATCCTCAAAAAATCTTCTCCTGTCACTTAAACATCAGCTGGAGAGATATATTTCCAATGAGGTATATGGAGATATACCACTCCTACAGAAACCATTTAAAGGATGCTCCGTTTTCAGGTCACTGCATGCGGACAACTGACCAACCTATCTCCACTGATTGCAATCTGTGGCCCACAGATGGCAATCGTGGGAACAGATTGCTATCTGTGGAAAATCTCATCTGTGGAACAAATTGCATCTGGTGGGAACAGTTTGCAATTCTGTGGCCACAATTGCAATCCTTGGGACAGATTCGTCACTGTCCGGAACAGAGTACGTAATCTGTGGGCACAGTTCGTAGCTGTGGCCACATATTGGAATCTGTGGGAACAGATTGCACTCTGATGTGGAACAGATGCAATCTCTGGGGAACAATACGTATCGGCTGTGGGAGCAGAGTGCAATCTGGGGGGACAGATTACGTAATCTGTCGGAACAGAATTGCAGATCGGTGGGACATATGAAACTTTGCGGAAACAGATTCTAAATCTGTGGGCACATATTGGCATCTGTGGGAACAGATTTTAACGTGTGACCAGATTGCAACTGTGGGAACAGATTATCCAAACAGATTATTTCAACTATGTCCCCTATGGGGCTCCGCGTTTTAGACCTCATACTTCTTACACAATGATAAAGTGGGAGAAAGGAAGTGGTATTAGTATTTAACACACATCAACACTATCGTTTCATTTTATGTCACGAAATACTTTATTTCAATTTTCTTCTATGATCATATACAGTTAGGGAAGAAAGCATTGTGCGCTAGGGATGGCCATGAGCATTTCCCTCACAACATTTTCTTTCTTGGCAAACATCAGCGATTTGGGGCCAAAATCACCACATTTTGGCAAAATGATCGATTTGGGGCCAAAATTGTTTAACTCTCAAATGTTGATATTTTTTCCCCCTATAATTTCACTTCCCCCCCCCCCCCAAAAAAAAATCACTTGCCCACCCCCACCCCCGCCGTGGACTGAAGAAGTGTATTTGTAGAACAGATGAAACCGGAGACCCGGATGAAACCACTACATGACATCACAGGCTCGACTAGGGTCTAACCTGGGACCAATTGGTGTGAGCGAGGGAAGACCCACGCGCTCTACCGCCCCCCCCCCCCAATGAGAGATAAATTATTAGCAGATGATGACATTTGTTTGTTTAATGGCGCCCTGTTGTGTAAGAGAGAACTGGCAGGCACAAGGCCCTATACTTTGCATGGGAAATTCTGTTTTTTGCTGAACTTTTTTTCGAATTAAATAATCCTAACTTTCTTTTTATCACATATAAGCTAATGCTACCAGCTGCATTTGTGACCATTTAGATCAGGAAAGATTCTCAAGTAATTTATAACCTGTTTTATGTTTGTCCGTCACAGAAACTACTGTAATATTGTGCCTGCCAGGAAACAACAAGGCGTCCTGAAATGTCAACAAGTGACGTCATAAAAAAGGGGGGTTCCCCCCAACATCCCATCTCCACTTCCCAACAACTGTCTCTTCCCCAACTCCCCCCCCCCCCCTTCTTTTTTTTGCGCCCGACTGAAAGCCAACACGCCCGATGACAGGCTCAATGTTGTTCTATCAACTTCTTATAAGAGTACTTAAAGAGACATGAGAAGATTTCCAAAAAGCAGCGCCCCCAATTTTTGTCGGACCCCGGTTTTTTCTTATTGGAATGCTTACCAATGTCTTAGATCACACCTGAGTGGATTAGCCGATACGACGTCTTTATGTATAAGATTATGATTTTAAGTACTTTTCTGTCGTGCGCGACAGACAACCAAATCATGGTTTTCTATGGTGACGAGTGCGATAGCAGGCCAGTCAAACAAGGGTTGCGGTTTTCTTTTGTATTTGTTTTGTTCAATAAAACCTTCGAACGTTCTCGGTAGGGGGTCTAGGACCGATCCTAGTGAAAAATTTAGAGCAGCTGTATCCTCACAAAATCTTCTAGCACTTAAAATCAGCTGGAGAGATCATCTTTCCAACAATGATTTAATGGAGATATACCACTCCTATTCATAAACCATTTAAAAGAATGCCCCGTTTTCAGTCACTGCATGCGGCAACTTACCAACCAGCTCTCACCTATTTTCTGACACCACCTGGAGAACCCTAGTCGTGGCGGAAAACTTAGTTATCCTGAGCTATGCTAAAGATATTGGACGGCATTTTTGGTCCAGCACTCATGAGGATAAGGCAACCTTGTCAATTTGTCTCAGCTGCTTTCGACGTTCGTCTACGGACGGCGATGTATATGATGATGATGATGATGATGAGATTATGATGATGATGATGATGATGATGATGATGTGAGATGATGATATGATGATATAGGATATCATCATCTCATCATCATCAGCACTCACACATCATCATCATCATCATCTGAGATCTAATTGTAGTTATTATGAAGATCATGATTGTTTATTTAAATAAAAAAAAATAAAGTTTAGTATTTTAGTTCTTATGTTGTTCGGAGGAAAACGTACAATTTAATTACCTAATTTTTTAGCCAAAATGTCAATTTGAGATTTTGAGTTTGTGGTTTTAGTTTGCTGGATGACAGGTAGGGCTCTTTTTCTTACTTACGGAAAGCCATATTCCGGCTTTTCCACCCTCTGCATTCTTATTTTGTTTCTATTGGATGGCGGAAGTTTCTCAGTTTTGACGCTATGATAGCTTGTATTATCCATATATAATAGATCATTGGGATGTTTGCGAAACTGTGTTTCATCCTTCTTGGAGAATGTTTTGAGCGTTCAGCTCGTATGATAATTCTCTGATGCGTTTTTTGGGCGCAAGCTGAGTTCGGCTTCCGGAACAAATCCATCACACTACCAGCGCATAATTACTAACCGCTGTCCTTTCCCAGGGGTGTGATTGAACCCACCATTGCATCCTTGTATATCCCAAAACTTTTTCATGATGTGGCGGTGTTAATCCCTTATCGTCGAGATATATGAATTTTTTAAGGTGCTTTAAGTTTGCCGTCTTTCATTTTGCTAATATTGATATCGCAGAAAACAATTTCGGCTCTTTCGACAGTAAAAAATGCACTTTCATCATGTTTTTTTTCACATTTAAACTCTCATAGAAGAAATACAACAGCGTCCACCATGCATCAAATACAAGCTAAAATCGTCAATGACCAAATTTTTCAACGATAATTATAGTACCCAGATTTTTTTTAGTTCTGAATCATTAAACGCAAGTACATCAACCCCAGCACGACCGACGCTCTAGTGGCACTTAGCTGAAATTATTGAGTGTGGAGTAAATTGCCCCATATTTGCTTTCAAAGTCCGTCCAAATGTTTGAGAAAAGATACCATCTACCATGCAATCTGAAATTACAAAACATACCATCCTACAAAGTCAATTCTGAAATTACGGTCACTTTCTTTAATACATGTATACAGTGTTTTCAAACATTTTTAAAGTTTCTTTTTCACATGCCAGGCAATAAGTTGTCCACATTTTTTTTCCTTACCCTCGCGTTGTTAGTTTTATACCTTGTTGTCTGATGCAAAAAATACTACTGTACGGCAAGCCATCGACTGTATGATTTTCACTCCCCCTTGACCCATGTTATGCTCCTGACTAGAGCAGTAAAGTAAATGGTCAACACAAAAAAATCCGCTGGAGACGAGAACTTTCAAGAAAAAAGTATAAGTGTTTTCACGGCAATTTCCACAACATGGTGAACGCTATTCTCTAAAATTACCTGTCGTTCGATCGTCTTTGAGTCACGGCAAGTGTTGTTTTTAGTGCCGCAAGTCAAATAGGTTGTAAGTTCTCTTTTTAGCGGGCAAAATACATGTAAAAAGCTTTTGATGTCTCGCAGATACGATCTGCACGTCAAGATTGGGCACACTTTGGCATGTTCTTCTACTGCTTCTTTGTTAAAACTGACAATGCTGTCAGGTCCGTACGCATGCTTTTTTTTGGAGAGGTTATGAACTTCGAAAAAGGTCGGTATATTGGCGAAAAAGTGTAACTTTACAGAATGGTCCGATTTTGTTCAAACGTTTGTAGAATTGTTCATTTGGTCACACCAGTAACTACTTTGTCTTCATCCTGTCCAGTAGTGCCCTGTGTTTTGATGACCTGCACTGTTCGGTCCTATTGTACTGGCTATAAATCGTAAATAGCAATCACTAAACCATTTTTTAAACCTTAGGAGTACCAGACAATTATTTACTTTGTTATCATAGTTGGGACCATTTCAACACGTATATAACACCAAGTTAATTTATGTTGCAGGTTTGTTTGTTTATTGTGATTAAACCATAAATTAGGGATTATAGTTGTCAAACTAAGTAGTCAATTATGTATATTGTAGAGTTACCGACGACTTTTAGGAAACCTAGTGACGATGACAATTTCTTCGCTGCTCCGCATCGTAACTAATTTAACACCGATACTTCTGACTCGAATACCTGCCTTGTGTTTGTATGAACATTCCATGTGCAAAGGTTTAAAAAATAGTTTCTCAATGATTACGAGGAAAAGGTTCTATTCCCCCCGGATAAATGACGTAAAATGCTGAAACCTATAACTTTTATAAAGAATTGATTGGGACTTCTTCTAATCTATCAGGCATTTATGATAGATACAGCTTGTGTTGCATATATGAGAGTTCCATATTTTCCTTTCTGGATGCGTATATTTGCTTGTTCTGAAATTCCCGCTCTCATCTTGTTCATGTATTGCGAAATGGACCGCTTCCACTCACAGATCCATGAAAAGTCGACTTATTGCACTAGACTTCTTTAGCTCTCGTTTGATATTTTCAAGCTTTTATTATTAATCATAAAGGTTGATAAAGATGACGGTTTGTCCGATGATTGTGTTTTTAATGCTTGTTCTTGTTTTAAATATTTTTAGTTTTTTTGTTTTTTAAATGTTTGCTTTGTTTTAAACCGGTCATTTTCTTCCTTTGACATTTTATTACGCGTCCTCATCATCCGATTGTTTATACAGGGTGACCCATAACTTTACCCAAAATACAGTGATATTTCCAACAATAATAAATTGTAACAATTTTATATCATGAATAGTATTTTATTTTTTCTTAAAGTAAATGCGCCCCTTGCCTGAAAAAATAGTCATTTTGTTTGAGTGGTTTTCAAAATATGGTCCAACAACAAGATCCGCAAACAGAACTGTCCATGGGTATTTCATGATGAATGATACGTCAACATCAATTGTTTGGCACCGGCTTTTCAAATATAAATCAAGCATGCAGTTTTGCTAAATACCATTTTCCTGTCTTGTGTCCAGGGCGGATTTTTCACAATCTAAAATAATACTCTAATACTTGCAGTATGCTTAAAGCCAGATATCTTCTTGACGGGAACTTTAACCTTCTCGTTGTAAAGGCACCTAAATTTACGCCACAACAACGAGAATTCGCGGTTTAAATTTATTATTACACCTTATAAATATCAATGAGATATAGGCATAATTCCTTCATTTCATTGGTTATGCGCTGGACCAGGGATGATAATTGAGCTCGCTGTGAATTGGAGCTATTTCCCGGCGGGTTTTTTACTAGTTTCCCTATATCATCGTACTCAGAGGCAAAAGTTAATCCATGTTAGCTTAAGAGTCACCGCATTTATTTATTACGGTTCTCCAAAAAAGAAGGAACTTGCTCCGTTGTTAACACCACAAAAATGGCCGCCGCCATAGTCGGTCGCGTTCTTTTGACACCTCCGAAAGACCACAAAACGCGATTTGTCGTCCGGAAGGCTTGTGATATTTTTTCATACTAGTGACGGAAAAAGGAAGTTTCTCTTTGGAATCGAATGCTAAATTGTGCCGACTTAGACGAGTTGTTGGGCGATTTTCATTTCTGATGAGCAGTTCGTAAACGGGTGGCGATTTAGTTTTTAAAAGAGCCAACTTACAGTCACCACGATCGTTAAAATCTTATGCCCATTATCTCATAACATTTTATAAGGGTAATAAACAATACTACATGCATGTCGGGAAATAGAGTGCAACTATTTTCCCTCGGTACTTGGCTACAGGCCTACCCCCCCCCTCACCCTTCGGTTCGGGGTGGTAGGCCGGTAGCCAGTACCTCGAAAATAGATCGCACTATTTCCCCTCCAACATGTAGTATTGTATATACCAAACTGGTAGCTATAAGCTGTGCAACGGCAATGGCCTAACGGTCCCTGAGGAGAGTACCACCAGCCTGCCTATCGAACTTGAGAAAACTGTTTGAAGCAGAGTGAACTTTTGAAAATGTCAACAAGGACGAAGCGGACGCCTAGGAAGCGTCAGAATCACCTGCGAACATTCATGCTGTAAGACAGGAGGCTTCGCACAACCCACGCGCCAGCATAAGGAGAAACCGTCTCGCAAATGTCTCCAGATCGTCATTTCAGCGCATCGTTTAGTGATGACATCATTGGCATCCCTACAAAATTGTGAGACGCCATAATGTGGATGCAGGTGATCCTCAACGTAGCTGACGTTTGCCATTGCTTAATCAACAGACCACGGCGCTTCTTTAAGAACTTGTTGTTGTTGATTAGCCCTTTACATTACATGGCGCATTGAACTCTCAAAATGTGAGAAGTGCGCCAAAAGGCACCTCCCATATGTTGTCTACGGCCAGACCTAAGATCGCAAGAAATTTGCAGTTTTCGCAGCTGTTACCAGGTAACAATACCTAATTGTGCCCATTTCTATTGATCTATTTGATGCTGCCGGTTTCTCAATATCAGAATCAACATGTAGCAGCTGATTGCGACGCATTTTTCAGTCAGCAAACAGAAATGGTGCAATTCGTCGTGCCTGGTTTTCTTCAAGACGGTACACCAGCACACAGGTCTGTAGGTTAGAAACCGCCTTCTTGAACTCTTTCCAACTCGGATCATTGGATTAGGCTGCGGTGGAATGACCCCCCTCGTCACCGGATCTATCTGCGCTAGATTTTTGGCTATGGGGTGATATAAAAACTAAAGTTTACAATGAGGGTCCCCCAAACACATTACCAGAACTACGACGACGGATTAACGATGCATTTACCGCAATTAGGAGAACGCGTGTAACATCAAGAGCTGTTCAACACATGCACTCAAGGTCTACCAAGTGCATCGCAAATCAGAGAGGACATGTGGAAGATAAAAAGTAAAGGTAAGACTGTTAAGATAAATTACTTTTGATGTTGCAATGTGTTCAACCATGCCTATGAAAAACGATGCTCCGTGAACAAGTGTGTTTTGCTGACTTATTGTTCAGTAGACCATGAGAACCACTCAACCAAAATGAACAAAACATTCAGGTAAGATGTTCTATTACCCATTCTGTGTGATACAAAATAAAATCCACAGATATCAAATTACAGAAAGTGGAAAAATATCACTTTCATTTTGGGTAAAGTTTTTATTGGGTCACCCTGTAATGTGAGTCTTAAAGGTGATTATTTTTAGTTATTTATTGACAACAGGGATTAACCGATCTGCAATATTTACCCTTAAAAAATTATAAATCTGAATCAACTGTAATTGTAATCGCTCAAGTGGCCAGCCCAGAAATCCTAAATATTGACGTCGTCATGGACACTTAGCCGCAAAAACTTGAACAAAATTTCGTTTTCTCATCATTCAGGCAATATTTGCTTATTTAAAATCCGTTTAATATTTGTTTCTAATACATTAAAATTGAGAGATTGTGTTGTCAAACATTAAAAATTAGTGAGCTAAAGGATTTTTTTTCTCACATCAGACGGATTCGTCAATTTCGAGAAACCATGTTCTATTGCAACTCGATCGGAGAAGCTTCAACTAAGTGTTTTGCTGACGGGCGCAAACGAGCACCGGTGTAATAAGTGCCTTACTGGGCAATCAACAGGCAAAAAAATCGAGGAGGCGCTGTCTATGAGATATACACAGGCCAGACGATGGCGGCCAAGCATCATTCAATATGGCAATTCAAGCCCAAACGAAGTCAACTAGATTACAGCAAGATAGACCCTCTTTGATGTGATTCAGTCATATACGACCTCGTCCTCGTCCGTTAGTGATACATAATCCTATTTTTTAAATTACACTTACAGTGGGGTTGATTCCCCAACTGTGACGGTTTTGGAAAAAGAAAATATTACTGAAAAAATTGAAACAAATCAGAATTTTTCGTCAAGATTTCATTTTCATGTGTTAACCAAGAGAAAAACTTAAATTGTGTATGTAGACTTCTCCAAGGCTTTTGACAGTGTCAACAGGGATGTAATGCTGAATATTCTCACCAAATACAGTGTCCCAGACTCTCAAAGCAATTGCCATCATGTATGATAACCCATCTAGCTTTGTGCAGACCATTGAGCGTACAAAGGCGTTCCTACTGGAACCCTCCAAGGATATACTCCTATCTTTGTAAATCGTGGTTGATTACACCCTCAGACAGATTCTTGATATCATGAACGACAAGTTACTCGTCATCAAACTCAAGGTTCTAGACGTCACCAAAGTCAGCATCTAAAAGACCTTGACTACGCAGAGGATCTAGCTCTAACAGCCGTCTGATATTTGAAATTGCACAAGATCTTACTCACGTAACGTCACTTGAAAAAGCTGCAGACAAAGTCATCCTACATGAGACGGAATTTAACTGTCAATGAGGAAGATAATCATCAACCTATCTGCACTACAAACGGTACCCAACTGAAAGACGTTACCATGCCCAAACAGGGGTCGTCTGTCGTCATCCCTCTAAAGGAGCATTTCGTGATCCACAGCCTCGTCCCCCCGACTTACCTAAAAAAAGTTGAGACTTTATATCATCTGAACCGTTAACAATAATCCATGTGTACCTATTGTACGTGCAAATTCGGTCGTATCTGTAAGAAATTAGGAATTTTGTATTTTTCTGTCCGTAAATGGACAAAATCATAAGTCACATTCCTCATAACACAAAAAACGCAAGGTCAGGATCGACTACAGAATTGTGAATAAGCTTTTCCGTCGCAGGATATCTAGTGAACCATGAATAAAACCAGAAGGTGCTGGAGTACGAAATGCATTGATGTGGATACTGTCGAGATATCCAGCAGGATCCGTCTGATATCCCCAACTTAATACGTACAGGGATATTTGGCGCTACACGGACCAACACTCTCGGCTGCTCCCGCTAGAAATAGAGCGATAGATAGATATCTACCAAAAAGAACTTGGCCAAACGTAAAAAGCCACCAAGTTATTTAACAAAAAAGATTAACGCACCATATAAAAGTTAATACATGTAAAGAGAGCACCAAGTATACTCACG
Source organism: Ophioderma brevispina (assembly GCA_023653785.1). NCBI lineage: Eukaryota > Metazoa > Echinodermata > Ophiuroidea > Amphilepidida > Ophiodermatidae > Ophioderma > Ophioderma brevispina. The sequence continues at coordinate 13,178 of JAMKCH010008767.1, forward strand.
TGCGTCTGCCCCTTGGCAAACTTGGGTGTTTAGAAAGGTGTTTAATATTTTCTAATCACGCAGGTTTTTGCAGTAACCGTTACAATTAGGGAAACCACTGTTAATTTCTCCGATAAGCTTATAAATGTATAAAGATCCCACTCAGCATCACTAAATAAAAAACCTTTTAATTGGTGAAACCATGGAAAAAGTAAAACGTAAAAACACTGGAAAGCCTCAACCCACCGGGCTGAAATAAAACGAAAAATTACAAAATTTGACAGCAAAACCTGTATCCATGCATGGTTTTCCTGCAAAGTGGCATCTCGCAAAATATGGGGGACATATGAATTTTACATTACCATAATGGCCTATTGGCACGGAAAATTTTCGAATTCAATTGATAAATATGAACTACCTGTCAAATCTGAATGCAACCACAACCTGTACGTAACCACCCGGTAGATATAGTCCATCGGAGCCACAGTCCGGGTCTCCATAGACGATAACGGAATAAAGCGTGGACTAATGTTGCGTGAAGAAGATCAACATGAAGGTCGATTGCCCTACATTGTTCACCTTTGTTTCCCAGAACTATGATACGGGCCGGCCATATTACTTCTACAACCGGTGTGAAAGGAGAATTGGTCCGCAGGCTCCATAGACGACAACGGAATATATCTCCTGAGGACTATGTCTCCTCCTGCCACCTACCCCACCCCGGCCTAGCAAGGGCCATCTTTTTGTAAGAGAACATAATTTATAATAATACGCATATCCAAATTGCCCGCAAGAATAAACAGCTACACATGACTCACTACATGTGCAAGGAATGTTGTGAATAATATGAACGGTGCCACTTATTACGAGGTAATTTAACGTAGGATTAAAATGAAAAATCTCAATAAAAAAATCAGTACTCTCAGTCTGATTCCGCCTATATCATGAAATTTTTCCTCTCTGGTAAAAAGAATGATAGAATTAAACTGAGGCTTATATATACTAACAGAGTCGAACACGTAGGCTCGACGGTAACTCGAACCGACTGCACACCAATAAAGCAATCATTACAAGGGCCATATCAAAGGAAACTTAGAATATTAGGGCGAATCGTATGCCCTTGAAATTAAAACCCGCGAAACGTTAAAAAGAATTAAATATTGTATTTATGAACTATGTTTTCATCAGAAAAGAGGACGTTTTCCCTGTGATATTACTTGTTATATACGTCATTAATAAATTAAGATTGTTTATTGGTTGAAACTCTATCAGTGATTAAATAGTTCAACTATTCGGCGAGAGGAATCGGCGCCATCCGTAAATAGTACTCCCTCAAAAGAAGCAACGCCCACCCGTAATTTTTCAGAAGTATTATTTACGGCTCAAGAGGTACTATTTATGGCGCTTAACTCGCGTAACTTACTGCGCGTCTCTGCTTGCGCCTAGTGGATTGCATGCTTACTATCCCGACATTCATTCACAGATATGCATTGTGAATTATAATTTTTTTTTCATTGTTACCCTGGAAATTATTACTGAGATTAACACAAAATGAATCTGACTCTATTCGGGTGTCTGGCTTAACACTATGTGGTCCCTCGTGACTTCAGCAAAATAGTTGTCTCCCTCTCGGTGACTACTCAGCTGACTACTACTCAGCTGATCGCCCCTCAAGCAAAATAGCACTAATGTATCACTTCGTGACCATAGTTGTAACAGAGCCTCCAATGTCAGTAATATTTGTTATAGTTATGATGAATATTTTTGGTGTTTTTCAAATAAAACAAAAATTGGTGAAAATCACCGGATCATTTTTAATAATTATTGTCTCATTTTACGTCCAAAGTAGCACTTTTAGTGTGTTTTTATGACCAATACTTATATTTCAAAGACATTTTTATTGAATCAACATTCATTTCAATGTAAAATTTAACTGACAACTTTGATGTTTCCTTGTAATAACTGCATACTAACAATTACATAATGAAGAAAGATTTGGGCAATGGGTATTTTTCAACCTCCTCCTTGTGCAATTTGTAATATTTTTATACTACTTTCCATTTCCATTTCTTATGGTCAGGGTGACTGTTCGACTACATACCCAATATTAAAGATAATGACACCAGAACTAAATACAGCATAATATTAATATGGGCTGAAAGTAGTGGGCCACGCCGGCTCGAACTGACAACAACAACGTCCCAAAAGTAAATCAATAATATTTCTATGGCTTAGACCGCTGAGCCACAGAGAAGCTTGCAACTTAACCTGCAAATTGTTGTATATGCTAGTATGGTTTCAGTAGTGATGTTGACCAAAAGAATCTCATAAAACATCATTTTCTTTGTATAAAGAAGTCCAAATTTTACAATCTTAGCAATTAAAAGGCACATCAGGAGGGTGCAATGAGAAACCATGTACTAATTTTGCCAATATTCATTTCGTAATAAAGGCTGTAGGGCTCTGTGAGCCCGTTTTTTTTTTAATTTCACAGTTGCCATAATAATCGTTCTACAAATAACCGTTTGGAAGCATTTCTAACTCGTCGTTTCCGTTGTCTTAATCATATCTTGCTCATTGAATGTGTCATATATACTTCTTATGGTGTGAAATTACATGCTATGCTTTTGTATACGAGTAGTTAAGAGATTGTTAAAGATGCTCCCACGAGTGATTTTACGCGTTCAAAACAAGCGTCAAACAAAGGGAAAGTTGTTTCTGATAATATTACTCACGGGGTGTCGCTTGTATCAATGATGTTCTAATGCTTTTTTTTTTTGCTGGTTTTTTTTGTGGGTTTCGGGTTGTTTTTATTTAAAACTGGTGTTACACACTACCGGTGTTCTTAATTGGAAAAATGAAAATAGTCACACTAGATCTAACGATAGGGACCTAAATAATCTATTGCAACATTTGAAAATGAAACGTATTTTAATTTTTGGATGTAGTAAACATTTCCGTGCAGTTTATAGCAGTACCATAGGATAGTAGTGTGTATAACAAACCATTCTTGGATTCAAATTATTTTTTAAAGTTGTGATTTCCTATCTATAGGAGGGACATCGATTTGAGACTTAGCTATTTCACACTGTGATTATTAGACTGACAGACAGCATTAGTACATGCAAAAATCCGATTTATAGAAAATTGAAAGGGCCCTCATCTGAAAATCTCTGAGCCAACCTTAAAGCGCCAAATCCGTTTGGAGTTGGGAGTCCGTCTTATTGTAATCTATTGACTCATTTGGGGCGTGGCTATATTGACTTATGCTTGAAGTTGACCGCCATCGTTAATAGTGGAATTTGAATCGGGGACTTCCCGATTTTGCTGACAAATCTTCAACTCTTACTTATAACGCATTTGTTTTAAGCATTACCATTCGCTTGTTTTAGTTTATAGACAATGTTTTAAAAAAACAAAAACTCTGCAAAGTCTTAACAACTGTGAAAATTGGGGGCGATCTTCAAAAAAAAAAATGGCAAGTAAAAAGAAAAATGGATTTATATGCTCCAGTGTGGAAGTCTAATATGACCTAACTTGGGATGGCAGTAGAAAGTAGTACAGTAATATTAAACACAAAATATAAGTCAAAAATATCGAGAGAGAGAATGAAGACAATTTTCGTTCAAAGCAGAGAAGGTCCTTTTATGACTTGAAAAACGGGACTCACAACATTAATTATATAGATATTATAAATGACACTAAAAGTGACTGCTCCAGTCAGATGGTAAACGGCTACATATTGAAATATGTAAGCGGTTAGTCTAAGAAATCGTGAGCTGGGAATCTAATGTTAAGGTTTTAAATGCCATTGTGCATATTTGTGAGATAATAATATTTGTTGAATTTTACATGCTAAGCTTAAAAGATATATGATTTGTTTAGGTTTTCAAAACGTTAATACTTAACGGTACACTTTAGATAAAATTTATTTGGTGGGAACATCGTTTTTTGGTGAAACTTAAATGGTTTTTAAAACTTTAAAATCTCATCACGAAATCTTAGACGTGGTCATTGGTTTTACGTAAAAACGAAAACCTTGACGAAGATCTGTGATGTTACGGACGCTACGTCGTAAACGTAACAATAGTTTCCTATTGGAGAAACAGCTCCACTGTAAGGTTTATTTTTAGGTAGGGGGGCATATGAATAACGGACGAGGACGAGGGCCCATGTTGTTCCTTATTGATCTTAAATGTTAGGTTAATCTGTCTGCGAGTCTCCGACAAGTTTTGCCGATGTTGTAGACTTTCTTGCATGTAGTACAGATGACGGTATTGATGTTGTTGTAGCTCGAGCAATGAACGATAGTGACTGGTGCTGTTGAGCGGACTTCGAATGTGTGTGTGTGCTGACCCATTATGTAACATATGGACAATGGTGACACACGTTGCGTTTGCGGCTGTAAATACATGACTGGTAATTGGTTTTGTATCAGTGAATTGAGGAGAAGTATACGAGCAACACGGAACGAGATGGTAGATTAAGTGTGGAACTTTCTGAGACGCCAATGGTGCGTCTTTGAAGACTTCAGCGAGGGATATCACTATTTGGAGTCAGAGGAAATTCTTTGATGATGTTGCAGCTTGGTTAGAGTACTGGTAAAGTTAATTGACTAAAAGGAAAATCGGTTGTTACATGATGGGGAGACAAACTGTTTAGAGTGCGGACTCTCTATCGACTTCCTGGACGCGATCCAAGGCTGACTGGGTGACATGGGAAGGACATCCTGAAAACAACCTATGTGTCTGTCTCAGCTTAGCATGTTCAGTTCTTTTCTTCGTCAGGCAGATCGCTTTGCGCGCAGATGCTGTTTGATGGAATGGACTTTCTTTAAAGCTTTTTGGATGGATGGAGTCATACCGTAATAATTGTGAGTCGGTCTTCTTATAGTGGATGGTGGAGGAATACCGTCATCATTAATGGTAGATTGAGATCCAGGGGGAGGCGGACACTCTTCTGTGAGATAGCCCAAGTAACCATCATGCCCCCATATTTTTTTTAATTGTTGGACGTGGGTCAAAGAAGGGATCCAAGTCGGTCTGCTTCCGACCAAGATCCCCAAGATGGCGTCAATGTAACGCTTAAAAATGACGGGTTATAATCTGCGAGAAAGTGGTTCTCAACGCATCCTATATCGTCAGACAAGCCACACTGGGACCGATGACGGCATCTATACTTATCCTCTAAGTTGCTTGTAACTAGTGTTCTCCATTGAGCTGGAATGTGTTAGTGAGAACGAGCTCAATGAGTCGGCGAGAGGAGAAGAAGTAGATGGAGTCTCGGTATATCTTGCAGACAGGTACATCCCAGATCATCAGGTCATAATAGCAATAGTTTTCTGCCACATATTCACTAGTATCCTTATGTTAATAAATTATATTATTTAAAATTAGCTTTTGGGCCACTCTGATGTTTTCATTAAAAACAAATTGTAATTGATGTATTGTTATCTTATTGTTGAGCTACTACAAGAAAACCTATAGGGCTATTATTGTTTCTCATAATGGCGGCTAAGAAATCAACATGGGTGACATTTACGTGGATTCAATTATGTATCACTTTAACTTTATTGTGGGGATTATTTCGTTGCCCTAAATTGTGTTGATTACAATTTTCCAAATCCTTTATTACGATACTATATATAACTGCCAATCCTCTTAAAAATAGCACGAAATTCAAAATGGCTACCAATTTAATGTAAATACACATTTCTAGTAGATTTTTAGTCAAAAAAAATATTTTTCAGCCATTTTTATTTCTTATTGGCCACCATTTGGGGCAAAATGATATCCCGACATAGGTTTTCTGGTAGTAGCACAACAATAATTTAATCATTCATCAACAACGTTCGTATTCTAAAGAATAATGTTATTTAGCATTTGACAGCATTTTTATTCTTTGGGTTACGAGCTCAAACAATATATTTTCCTTTGTAGGCGCAAGGACCAATGCGTTTGTACATTAAAAGGGCCAATTTCGGAGTTTTGTGTGCGTTTTATGACGAACATATATATTTTAGCCCATTTTGATCAAATTTGGTATTTTGGCCGCCATTTTTGTACGTATATAAAAAAAAAACCAGTGTAGTCCAGAAGCTTATTTTAAATTTTATAGTTATGCAACATAAAAGAACTACTGAAATATTGGAAAGAGCTAGGTTACATATGACCTGGGATGTACAACATTTGTGGTAGAAAACTAGTTTAGTTTTGAAGGGCTACCCTATTTGTCTATGAGCCAATTTCTGTACGGGCCTTAAAATTCGAGTTTGTTGCACCCACCTGGTGATTATAATTTCCAATATATCACCTTGCAGGGGGCGTCCTCCTGACTAGGATTAGGTATGTTTCCGCCGCGAAAAGTTGCACATTCGCGTGTACTGCCTATTTCAAAATGGCCGACATTGTTTTATGAAAACTGCCATTGTAATTTCATTAAAGATATGAAATTTATCCCGGACTAAAAGAAATAGAGTTTTACCTTCCTGAAGTGGGCTTAAACGTTTAAGTGTCCAAGATGGCCGCCGGGAGGAGGCATGTTTTATTAAACCTACTAACTTGGCAAATTGTGGTGGTAAGAATGCGAGTGATCATTTGATAGCACCAAAAAGGGAATTGATGGCATTTGTAGTTCACGACCATGGCTCTAACTTATGATGGCGGCGCGGTTATACACGCTCCAGGGGACCGAAATCAAGAATAAAACAACCCCTGTCCATCTTTTTTTCGACATAATAAGATCCATAAGGAAACTATATTGATAACATTTCCCCCCTCTCTCCTACTCTGGACAATGCAGACTACTCACACGAGTGTGACCCTGGGAAGGAAGATTATCTCGGCAGTAGAGAGACAGAAGGAGCAGGGAGGACAAGTCAGAAACTAAGATAGCACTTGATGTGCTCACAGAAAGTTGCCACCATATTAAATTTTCCTTCTACACAATGGGATATGGACAACTTTTCACTTCTCACAGCATATTTGTTTTATTTTTACTTGCAAACACTATACGTCACTGAGTAAGTCCTTAAATACAATCCACACCCATTTATTATGATTGTATGTATCAGTTTGATATGAGCTGTTGTCTGTCTTCCTATGAACTATTATAGTGTCAGTTTAAAACCACATTATATGAACCCAAGTAGTAACCAGCTCTAGTTAACAGCACTCTCTTGGACAAGTCAATACCCCGCTTTAATATTTTTTGTGCATCTTGGAAAGGATTTAGGGTTATTTTTGAGAAAGTGCTGTTTTATAACGTCCGAAAAAGATGGGTAGGGTGCTAGTTCTGAGAAAACGGCGTTGAAATTTTGGGGGGGGAGTTACTTATGAATGCTTTTAATGAAATTGAAATAAAAGGAAAGGATATTAAGTGGTTGTATGTTTTAAAGACAATGAATTGTTTACTTACTGACAAAAGTATTAAAATACCAGAACAACTGTTTTCTTATTCAAAATGGTTACTGATGGTGATTTGAACAGTATTGTCAAAACCCCAATTTTAGATTCGCTGGTTCAGGAGTCGATACTATTCGGCTGCATTGCAATCGGGGAAATTTACATTTCTATACTTCATGAGGGATTGGTCATCCTATTTCACATTTTAAATGTTTGTGTTTTAATAATTATGTTACTTGTACTTATTGAATCCTACGGTCTGTGCGTCGTCAAAAAGAATTATCCAAGTTTTGTATTTTTAACATTGTACAAATACACCAAATTTATCACCGTTTAGGGGGCATAGTGACATTAACCTCGTATTACCAAAGGGGAGGAGTTACCACCCCAGGTAACCTTTCCTCCGGTGCGCAAAAAACTTAAAACTTTCGTGTAAGTCTTCCAATAATTATTTCACACCCGTCTGCTAATTTGGCTAAACAAAATGTGAATGGAGCACCATCACCGGGTTAGCTTCGAAGTCGATTGGTGGGAAGTGGTTTCTATTACCTCTACTAACCATTATTGGAAAATGTAGCATCCTGATTGGTCAGTTTACTCGCCCATTATTCTGGCAATAATGAGCCGCTAATCTTTTCTATCGTTATTTTTCATAAATCAGCATACAAAATACACATAAATATTAAGGATTTAACTTAAACCGATGCAAACACACAAAATAAAATCAAGTTGTTTTAATGTTATAAATAGAAATAAAGGGTTTTGGTAAGTAATCATCTATGGGCTCATAATGTATCCTTGGGCGGGAAAAAAAAAGTAATGGGCGCCATTATTAGTTTTTTAACTGTTATTCGTTTCAATTTGTAATATATTTAAGCATGTAACATTCTTTAAAGATATGAACTATATTTAATGAAATTTAAGAAAACGAGAAAAATATGGTTGTTATAAAGTTGTATAGACCATTTTATCCTCCAAAACCTTTTGAGTTATGAAACATTCCAGTTACATTTTAAATATTTCTGAGCTCATTTTTGAACAGTTCTAGCCATTATTATTGTGGTTGTTGGCAACATCATCCTATTTATAATTTTTTATATAGTCTACTACATGTTTGTGGTTCAGTGAGGTAAATATAATAATTTACTTGGTGGGCCAATTAATTAATTGACCCAAAAAGTATGGAAAAATAATTTACTGGGTGGGCCAACTTTTAATTTCCAGAATTCCCTAAACAAATTTGCTATTTATAAAAACAAACACAACAAGAAAAGCTTACAGTGTCCAAAATGGGTTTTATGTTTTAAACTTTTAAGTATCTATACATATCATAACAAGATTTACCATGTTTCCTGCTGTATACCATATACCATGCATCACAAGAGACACAAGGGACACTGTTCCAGGACGTTCCCATAGGTGTTCCTACAACCAATCAAATCAAATTTAGAAGATTTTGTATCCTGAAAAAAATCCTGCTCGTCCTTTAATTTGTATTAAAGGGTTGTGATATGTGTGGGGGGGGGATGAGGCCTAACTAAGAGTAATCACCATTCATTGCACATTAAATTACATGAGAGAGGACTTCAATGGTACTTATCATATAGTCCGGGAGCTAGCAGACATTGGTAACACATCTCAAGTACAAAGTTGTTGGACCGCCTGAAAGGGACCCTGAAATTGATTCTTTTAATACTGCACATGGTGCCTTAAAGGCCCGCTTAAAGGTCCCAGGAAATGAGATGATAAACCATACTCTACATCTATATGGGACATTCCATTCCAATAACAAGGGCCAAAAAAAAGGAATACACTACCAATGACAACATTAGTTGCAAACTATTGATTTTCGTCAGTGTCATGATAGATTCACACCAGTCACCTGGAATTTTCTATTATCTCAGAAAAATTCAATAGTTTCCACTAATGATGTGCACCACCAACCAATATTCCATGCTTTCTAGTCCCTCCTTGTGACTTGACACAACCACGTCAATTCCTATTTGTATTTCCTGGGACCCTTTAAGGAAGATAAAGTTGTACGGGTCAATTTTTAAATTGACCCATCATGTTGAAATATCCACATTATGTGCTACAATAAGGATTCTAAAAGGGGTATAGTTAGCCTATCTCTCATTCAGAGTTATAGGCAAAACAGCAAAAAATCAATAAAAGGTCAATATCAGTTGTACAGTGGCAAATTTTGAAGTTGCTCGATTTTGGTCAAAATGTGCAAATTGTTAGTGGAGCTCATATGATTAAATAAGGATAGTTTTTTGAGTGTCTCAAATTTTAGTTAACCAAAGTAAAGGGGGAAACAAGTCAAGCCCCATTGAATGCAATGGAATGCTGAACTTCTGTGCCCCTACATCATTTCGGGTCTTACCTGCACTTTGAACCTGGCCAGAAGAAGTAAATGAAAACTTGGAGCACCTGCACGCATGGGCCGTAACCAGACCTTTGCAAATGCGGGGGGGAGCCAAGGGGTGCCGAGGCATTTTCTGAGGGTCGAATTTCTTTGGTCCTTCTCCTAGACACTTTTACATACGGTCAGTTCATTTGGGGGGCTTGCGGGGTGGCAATGGTTCTGAGTGGGAGGGGAGTATTTAAGTTAGTATACCTCATGATATTCATGAACATAATCATGCTATTTCGTTGGTTGATTCCTATTACGCGAGCATAATTTCTCCTAGAAATAGATTGAACTGTTTCCCTACAACCTCGTTCCCAGAATCAAAGTGAGGTGTTCAGTTCAGTTCAGTTGTTTTTATTCACAGCCACATCTTCCGGAAATGTACAATCATATATCAACTCCAGCATACTAATAATAACATAATTGATATATACTTGAGTTGACAAAGTCAGATTGACTATATATTTATAAGAATGAGGCAATCTAACAAACATTTATATTTATACCTGGTATACAGACTATAGTAACTGTATTGCGTTGATGAAACCGTTTATATCGATTATGAGTGGTTGTAAAACTTACTAGAAAAGTTATTCACTAGGATGAAGACTTGGTATGGGAGAGGCCCATAAGCATCATATGATCTTTAAGTTTGCCCCACCCAGAGGAGTTGGAACTTTTTATCATCAACAGGTACGATACGGCCAAGACGGGACAAGCCCAGGAAAGGGTAGGAATAGAAAAAGAGTAATTGAAGGAAGAAAATTTTTTTTCATGGTATTTTTTTACGTACGTTTTAAATCGGATGAGTGGGACATAAGAAGGGAGAGCAAAAAGGTACCAGGACAAAAGAGGGAAGAAAAAGGTAGATAAGGATCAGGTATGGAGGGAGAGCATGGAAAAGGGGGGGGAGGACGAAAGGCATGAACAGGGGTAGCGAGGTTAGTTAGACAGAAGTTGGGTAAAGGGGAAGGGTGCGAAGAAGGGAAAAATGAGGGCGGGAGTGAGAAGATGAAAGTGCGTCGACTAGGAGGGGAAGGAAAAAACAAGAGTAATACGAAAAGGTAAGACAAGATAGAAAGGACATAACAGATACGACAATAGAAATGGTTTCGAGAAGTGAATCTATTGAATACAGATACATAAGGGTATAAGAATAAAGGTAAAGGTTGCGGATGATGTTGTATGTTATCGGCCAGTAGTTTAAAACCGTATGCAAACGAACATGGCCTAATAGGCCCATGAAAGTATAACAGCGGATATGGCCTCGCAAGAAATTTGAAATTTGTTTTTGCAACACATCCATGCCAAAGAATTTGTAACTAATTAAATTTTGTGTTTTGTCCCTGTACAAATACTATATCCTTGTGGTGGTTAAGGTGGCTGTGAAATTCAGGAACTTAGTCAATGGCCAGTTTTTAGTTTTTTTTTTTCATGTTACCGCAAACATTTGTTCCTTTCCATATATTTTACCAGAATCTATATATATTATTTTTTCCCCTATTTTTGTCATTTTACTTTTACTATGTTCCGCATTTTTGACCAAGAACAATCCATGGGCTGAACTTCAAAAGGGCGGTTCTTTCGCGTATTACGCAAACGCGCCTGTGGCTATTCGTCGCGCGCGATGTCATGAGCGCATCAGAAACGCCTTGATTCTTCGTGCGATAGGACGCACACCCATGGTTAAACGTGTATTCAATTGTAAAATGGTTTCCCACGTGAGTTGCTTTTGCAACGAATGGATTTAAATTTCCGATTTGAGCCTCCTAAATTGTTGAATTTTGATCATAAGTATTCAGATGAAGCAATTTATGACCCTGGGGTGCAAGAAGCCAGTGTGAAGATAGAGATTAAACGCTTGTGGTTTGGAGTAAGCTATATTTTGGTAGCGAATGGGACATATTTTGGACAAATGGCGATCTTGTCTGTGTTCACTTTCGGCGTTAATTCGTATTTTCGGTTCCCAGTTACGCGAAATCCATATCAGCAAAATGTAAGAATGAAATGCATAGTATGAGCAATATCAAAATCTCGGGTCCGGTATTTTTTAGTTTTTCATTTTTTGTTAAAAATCGTGATTATGTCAACCTTTGAACAATCTTGGCGTTGTTCCAAATTGACCAACACGCTGTTTTTGGCTTTTTTTGGCAAATAATTTGATAAAATAGTGCAGAATTTTGAAAAAGGGAAATACCGACCCTAAACTATGAATCTTTAATACAAATACGAACAGGCACATTTTTATAACCTTTCTATATTTTTTTATAGGGAACCAAAAAAAATTGAGTTAAAATCCCATTTTTTTATTATTTTCTGGCAAAAAATACGTATTTTTGGGAAAATATTATCCTATTTGGATTCCTTGAGTCATTTCCCTTCTCAAATATGTATACTTTTATATATTGAACAACAATTAAAAGATACGGCAAAAAACCAGTCTTTCATTCCTGACTTCACATCCACCTTACTCTATAGGGTAAAAAGCAGTAATAAAAAACAAAATCACAATTAGTTGAAGGAAAAATATAATGATTAGTACTTCGAAAGTAGTTGATTTTTAAAAAGTTTTTTAAATATTTGGCTGATTTTTGATGGTTTTAGGTTTTGGGTCCAGGCCTCCATATCCTAGACCGGAGTTTTTTAATTGATATTTAGTTAATGTGCACATTAGGTTTAATTAGTCTGAATAAAATGTTACATGTCTAGTGTGTATAAGTTAATGAATATCCTTATGTTTATAGAAAAATTTATTAAATGTTTTGGAAGGTTATTATGAACATAGCGATACATAAAGATTGCGGTTTGAGTTTATTTACATCGATATGTTAGTGTTATTTTAACATTATGAATAAAGGCTTGGTATGAGTTAAATAAATAAACCCGTACAAATACGGACGCTTGTTTTTGTAAGTTTAAATAGTCTATCAAGGTACATAGGTGCAAAAAACAATACTACATGGTTTATATCGGGAAATCGGCCCATATTTTTCCCTTTGTACGGCTACGGGCCCATATCACCCCTCACCCTTCGGTTCGGGTGATAGGCCCGTAGCCAGTACCTCGGGAAAATAGTTCGTGCCCATTTCCCTCTAGCCATGTAGTATTGTATATTATGATAGAGTTATATTAGGTCAAAACCAAAAGCAGGAAAACAAAAGTCAGATAGGCTTTGAATTTTGAGCCAATTAAAAAAAAACAAACTGCCTTTTGTTTTTAATTGTGAATTCAGAAAATGGCTTTTTGGCCAACACTTCCAGAGAAACTTATTACTTTTTAATACAGGTGATCCCAAATCAATATTTTTTGGTTTATATTTAATATATGTAAATTATTAATTTTTTAGGTTTTTTCTTTTTTTAATTTTGTAAAATTTATAGAATAAAACAATAACAAAAGTGCAGTTGCATTTTGGGTTTCGGAGCTACTTACTGCAAGCAAACTCCATTTTTGTTTGGATTTGTAATGTTCAATTTGTATTAGTGTCCGTTCCACCAGCTATGATCATTATTTTGTGTATTATACACACAACAGGCAGGAATTATGTATCTTCCACTCCATTTCATATAACATACCTTCCTACCACCATTATAGGCCTTAGCTTTCGTAAAGTGTGTCACACACTGCTATTCAGGATATTGCTTTTATGCGCAGTATATTTATTAGGCATTCATTCACTATCATGTCATTTAACTGAAATACTTCAACTTCAATTAATATATTTTGGGCCAGATAATATACTGTGTGGGTCAAATAATATAACTGGGTGGGCCATTTTGGGTCATTTGGGCAGACTTGAATTTACTGTGGGGCCAAATAATTTCACTGGGTGGACCATGGCCCACCCAGTTTCTATGTTATTTACCTACCCTGTTTGTGTTCCTTCTAACTATTTACTCCTGAAATTTTATGTTTTTTTCTGCAAAATGAGTTAAACATATGGCGACTTATTAAGATATTAATTTAGGGAGCCAAATTTGAAGAGTTTGTAATTTCTGTATTCGTTGGTCATCGTTGTCAGTCTGCGCTATAGTTTACAACGAATGATAATGCAACAGTTGAATGTTTCCCCCCATTTTAACCGCTTATGGCAGTCGTTTGTATACAATTTGCATGGTTTGTAACACAAACACAAACGCACTAGACATCGTCATCGTCGTCGTCTCGTCTTCATCATCATTAGACATCTTCATCGTCGTCTTCGTCGTCTTCATCATCATCATACATCATCAACATCGATCAGTAGCATCATCATCAGCGATCATTAGGATCATCATCATCATCGATCAGTAGCATCATCATTATCATCATCATCATCATCGATTAGTACAATCATCATCATCATCATCATCGATCAGTAGCCACATCATCCATATCGAATCAGTAAGCATCATCACATCATCGATCAGTAGCCTCATCATCATCATCATCGACAGTAGCATCATCAGCATCATCCTCATCACATCATCGATCAGTAGCATCATCATCACTCATCATCAATCAGTATCATCATCATCATCATCATATCGATCAGTAGATCATCGATCAGTAGCATCATTGTCGTCGTCAAGCTCGATGTTTCCTTATTCATCGTTATTGCCACCTTCATCACCGGCCCATCGTTATTCTTATCATCGTGGACTCATCGCATCATCATTTTAACAGATAAAAAACCCGTACCTATAGTAATCTCACCATACCAATCAGGTTAACAACATTAGAAATCAACGGATTTCATGCAGTCGAATACGTATTCGATTCCTTAGAACACAGCGAATCAAACATTTGGGTTTTGACAAACTGTCAAATCACATTCGAGTACCATTTTGAATAGAAAACAGTTGTTTCTTGGTATTTTTAATAACGGTTTCAGTTTAGTAAACCATTCATGTCTTTAACATACACCACTTAAATGGCCATTTCCTTTTATTTCATTTAATTACCGCATTCATAAGTTAACTCACACTTTCAAACCCTTTTTTCCCAGAACTCGCATTTATGCTGATTCTACAGTATGCAGAACCCACGACGATATACAACAACACACAACCACATCCATCACCCACATCCAATTTACTCACCAACACACAGTAATCGTTGTCCCAGCGAATACGTATTCGTTCACAATTTATCTCGGTGCTTTGAGATATTTGGACACGCAAGCTATCGAATACGTATGCGATTGTGTGTGAAACCCTTTTTATATAAATGGGTGTTATTCGACTGCGGCCTATTTTGGTTAGGAGATGTAATTTTCACTTTTATTTTTGGTCCAATTAGAGATACATAAATGCAACCAGAATCAACTAGTACCTTCAATTTGACCAAAATCAGATTCGACACTATATCGTGTCCACGACGATATGTCATTTAAATTTGAGTACTCATCTTAACTTCATCACCCTCTGCAATGATGGAAATTAGGCAAGATGTGGCTTAAAACAAATATACTTACCTATTTACCATTGCCTATATAGGGTCAAGCATACCCCTTTATGTGTATGTAGTGTATGTATTTAAGTGGATGAACCGTATCTTGGATTATAGCTTAAATGCAATTACAAACACCCAATTCCAGTAAATGCGACGGCAGAATCATAATTCGGGAATGTACTGATCGACTAATGGCTCTATATTGGGACAATATTTAAACGATAATTGTGTGTTTACCCCTGGATATGCCAAGGATTAATAAGACCTGGTATAGTGCTGGAAAGTGGGTGTTCTTACTTTTTTTCCTTATTCGGAGGCCCAACATGTCCCGGCATTTACGCTCGTACAGGTTTTCAAACCGCATCTTTTTTGGGGGTGCTTCAATCGTCATATTAAAAATAACCGACTAAAAGTGCCATAAAAAGGTTCCCATACGTACCCCCGCCCTTTAAAATTTTTTACAAACAGGTAAAACCAGTAAAGACCAAATAAAAAAAAATGTTACATGTAGAACATGAAAAACCTGGGTAGCGCATAGCCTTTTTTGCTTATTTGCCCCTATAGAAAAGCATGCTTTGAAATAGTCGTGACACACACAAAAAATCGCTGCTTTCTGGATATGTCCCTCTGGCTTTTTAAAATGAAAAAAATGAATTTGGATGTCGCATAATTTCATATACAACAAATTTCATGCAATACACTTTACACAAAGGTCACGGTAGAAAAATTATGATTCTGATTGATGCTTAAAGCAAATAAAAAATGGAAGCCCAAATTATAATATAAAAAACGCATAAAAATACAAAGAACCAACAAGTTCCCGTTACATTTTGAAAACTAAAAAACGTACTGAACCAAAGATTCTAGGTCCTAGTTAAACGATAAACAAAAGTTGAAGAACTACGCAATAACAGTAGAATCAACAATGCATAATTATAAGACAAATCCGTCAAATTTCAGAAATTACTCTCCAACACAAAGAGTTTATAAGTTGAAAAATGTATCAAAATACTACAAGTATAATAAAAGCTACGACTTCTTGGTGAGTTCATAACTTAACACTATAAAAACGAACACAACACACAAACTAAAAAAGAACGAACCAAAATAAACAATCGCTGTATTGTTATGAATATCGTTATTTTCATGTGGTCTTTATTCAATTTTGTAGACTTACTTCAAATTTGTGCGGCCGTTAAATACTAACGCAATCTTTTACTGAATCGTGCCCATATTGTAATACCTTCTTTATATTGTTTTTCCTGCATTGTTTTTGCGCGAATGGGGATACTGTATCCATCCCACATCATTCGTAAAACTCAGTCCATCAAAGTTCGATGGTGTGTTTATTGTTACTTCGCTCCATTCGTGCAAAACAATGAGCAAAAAACAATAGGGTGACGGTCCCAGATGTGTGTTAAGAGTTGTATAACTTGTATCAAATTTCGTATGTTGAAGCACCTCGTGCTATGGACGGCATTACGCTCCTGAACGCTATGGTGTAAAAACTCGAGCAAACCCATCATACGCCGTGGTGGCGCAATGGATTAGCACCTCGAGGTTGTGGTTCGAGTCCATCCACAGCAAAGGTCCTTTTGCGAGTAATAATGCTTGCGTTTCGCGCTGTCATCAATTTCTCTCACATTTGTATGTACTTATACATTACCGTAATTCACAGAGGTTATTAGCACTCAAATTTCTCTCATATATATGTCCTTCGCGTGTTGTATATTGTACAAATTTCGTATGTTGTAATACCTCGTGATAGGACGGCATTAACGCTCTGAACGCTATGGTGTAAAAACTCGAACAGACCCATCACATACCGTGGTGGCGCAATGATGTTCGCACTGTCGAGATCTAAGCAAGAGGTTGTGGGTTCGAGTCCTATCCACAGTAAGTTCTTTTGCGAGTACTCACGCTACGTTTCGCGCTGTCATAAATTTCCTCACATTTGTATGTACTTATTCATGACAGTAATTCACAGAGGTTATTAGCAACTCAATTTCAGATATATAGAATCTCTCTCTCTCTCTCGCTCTCTCTACTCTCTATCTCTCTCTCTCTCTCTCTCTATATAATATTATTATTATTCTTCTTATGATTATACAAACAAGTAATAGTGTCGCCTGGCTCAATGAACACTTTTGCAGTGAAAGCAACTGCGTAAGCTACTCACTACAGACGAGCGTGGTTTTGTTCAAACACACAAGATAAGAGTCCGATGCAACAGGTGTGCGAACAAAAGCTGCCTCTCTGTTGTCCCATCCTGCTATAACTTCCTATCATCAGCTACAGAACAAATTAAATCAATTTATCTGCAGGTTTCAGATGGCTTCAGCTGTTTCACGACCAAAAATTTGTTACTATTGCTGTTGTTACTGCTGAGTGGGCACTGATAGAACTTATGTGTAGCCGTTACCTGATTCAAGAGACTCAAATCAGTTCTCCACGTATGGATCCAGAGGATAACGATGCCGTTGCCTCAGACATCAACTAAGGCCATTGAAAATGGGCTCAGGACGCAAAAGGCAAGTACCTCATATTCCAGAGTACACTGTAAAAAGCGAGTAAAACTTTCTAAACACTGTTCTTGCTATCACTCTGTAAACACGTTAGAGGTTTTAAACGCCATACGTCTAATTACTAACATGTGTTACTTTTAAAATCAAAAAAATCTTTGTTATCACGTTGTAGCACCAGTGTATACATCGAAATATAAACGCAGAACTAAAAACAAAATAAAAACCTTGTAATCTTTTGAAATCTTGCAGTGGAGGGGAAAGTTCCACAAGTATTACCGAAAAATTATTCAAAGCGAATGTATATGAGTGCAAATACACTCAGTGAAACCCGAATGGTGCAATAAACGACGAAACTTGTGTTACGACCAGGTTTCCCACAGCACCGTTTATTTAATTTTTCACGAGTGAAGTACTCACTGAAACATTGGTCAGAAAGCTTTAAGGCATAAGCATAATAGCACATTTTTTTGAAGCACGCGCCCCCCATTATTTTTAAAAAATGAGTTATTTTTACCGTTGCCTTGGTAGACGGCTAGTAACTATAACAGGTGATGAATGTGTGTGAGCTCGAAAATGGCTAGTGTCGATGGCATTTTGGTAAATAGAAATACTTTTAATTATTCTAATTACAAAATCGAATAAAATCTAATATTAAAATATCGGAGATCTCCGATACTAATCAACGGTGTTGAAAACGGCCTTCCAATATGAAATAGCAGGAATTAGCGCTATATACGCGTTTACGCTCATCCATTAGTGTGTTATTGGTCAGGAAAGTCAAAAGTTAGAGGTCATTTTCGTGAGGACTACTATCTCATCATGGACGGAAATTAAACTAACATTTCCAGCTCTGCGTTAAGTACAACTGGGATTTCCCAATTCTAATTACAAAACGCCTTATTTTATGATATATCGATTTTGAGCATTAATTATTCGCAGGTGTGGTTTCGTACAAATGACAAACTTTGAAAAGCGAAACCTTTTTTCCTAGCAATTACAGTTTTTGTGTGAAAATGTGTAACTACCGAGAAAAGAGCATGCGCAATTGAAACACCTTACTGTTTCAAAAGACAATACCGTACGCAATGTATGATATGAACGTATACCTTAAACAATGTATTTGCGCTTTCAAAAATCTAAAATATTCTGCTCTGAAAGCGTAAAATCCAAAAAGCCCAAACACATATCACTCGCCTTGATCATAATCAGGTTGGTTGGGTTTAACTGGACAAAGAAAGACTATTTCAATCACAATTTGCTGGTATTATTGAAAAAAATTGCATTTTCATTAAACGGACAATAACAGACTTTTTAAAATAAAGGATTTCGTTGAATAGCGAACTGATCACCATTTGGCTCTTATTTTAACCTGATTAAAACCACACCTCCCTATATCCTTTTTATGTCAGCATAACTACAATAGATAAATTGAATGATCGTTAGAAAAGTAAACACATGGCACCAAAAATGGCACAGCAACATATTCGTAATTACAACTTAGTGGCAGCAAAAAAACAACCCGTTTAATTATCTTTTTTAATGGGTTATAATCATATCTGCCATTACTACAACATGTATTCCTGAAAAGTGTGACAAACGCATTGCCAATTAGGGATTTTTCTTGGAAGGCCAATTTTTCTATACTTTTTTCTCTGGCAAATCCAGTTTCCCAAAGCATGTTTTTTGATCTGAACTGAAACTATTAACTCACAAATGTTTGACTTATACGTTACTTGTGTCGCTTTTAACAAGCAAGCAGGGGATAACAATTGTGTAATAATCTATTCACCTATTGCTACATTTTACATGATAAAAGTATTGTATTACAGCCCCCTTTATTGTAGCAGCCCCACAGAGATCTGAGTACACACCACATTTTAAGAAGCCGGTTTGATGTGTTATTGATCTACTCTATACATTTTCCAGAATTCCATATATGGTATTTACAACGATGCTAATTAAGAATCTGAAATAAAAACGGGGTCACCGACTTCGTTTTGAGCTATAGCCAAAACACAAAATGTATGTTGTCACTTTTGAACCACGCAATTCTATGGGAAACGTCAAATTTGACTTTTAATAGCCTACCAAATACAAAAAAAACTTCCTCGATAAATTTGGCAATTTCTAAATATGTTGAGGTCCCGATGTCGTTTTCAAAATTTTGAAAAAAAAAATGAGGGTCACCGACTTACTTTTTCCATTACACGCCGAAACCACTGAAATTGGACAACTTTTTTTTCAATTGGGGGCACTCTTGTTTGGGGCAAGAAAAATCCGCGCCACCATTCAGCATGCAGCAAAGCGGAACGCAGGCGTAAGATGCTCGATTTTACTAAACGCAACAACCCACAGTTATTCGCCGGTAATCTGCGCATGATAACCAGGGCGTAGCCAGGGGGGGTGCGAAGGGTGCGACGCACCCCCCCAAAAATGACAAGGTCCGCTTTGCATGTTTAAGGTCCGTGTTTGGCAATATTCCTGTTTTAAGGTCCGTGTTGTCAATTAAAAGTTTGTCCTTAAGGGTTTGTGGTGCATGGTATATAATTGAATGACTAAAAAGCAGTTGTTAACCATCGCATTACGATGGCATTGTTACTATACCTGTTGTTTTCTGAACGCTGCAGACAAATTTTTTTTCATCCTTCCCCCCCCCCCCCCCCCCCCCCCCCCTTCAGATTTGGTTGGAGACGAGGTGAAAAAATTTGGGTCCACCGGCGAGCGCAAGGAGCCGAAAAAATTTTTTGGTAGCTACAAAAGGTCCGCTCTCTGGCAAATCCGGCACCCCCCCCCGCTAACTTCCTGGCTACGGGCCTGCAGATACCTTTGCACTCAAAACTAAAATTCTTTTCCATTTGTCCATGACGGGCTCCAAACAGATTATCTGAAGGTGTAAAAGCAGCTTGCGCGTAAACAAATCACACGCCACTGCTCTTTAAGGGCCCTAGAAGAATACAGATATATTTTATCACAAAAATACAAACACAGTATGTTTACCATTTTATCAAGTACAAGAAAATAAATAAAAAACTTGTTTTGAAGAAAAAAATCGGTCTTCAACTGAAAACTAGTTGTGTAGTTCTCTTTCTATCGATTTTGGTGTGTTTCCATTTATGAACTAATTTTATTGACGATACGCATATTTCCCCGATTTTTATTTTCATAAATCCATTTTAATCGATAAACATTGTTTTGTCAATGGATTTTTCGCTTCGATATCATAAACTATATTTTTAGAAAATAACTTGTTGTCTTTCGTTTCTCCATAATCTAAGCTTTTTTTTTAAAAAAAAAAAAACACGGTTTATTAGGTGATTCTTTTCAAAAAAAAATATATTGCTTTCGATGAACTCGGTTTATCCAAAAATGCGAGTTTTCGCACTGTGTCTCGGTTTACCAAACTTTTTTATGAGAAGAAACAACTTTTTTTTCAAAAATATTAATTTCCGATTAACTTAGTTTATCGATATACACTCTTTTATCAGTGAGATACATGGTTTATTTTCCCAAACATACTGTTTATCAAGTGAAAAACACAGTTTTTTTCAGTGATAGAAACCTTGGTTTTCCTTGAAAAAACATTGCTTATATCGCGTAAAACTTTTGTTTTTCGCACGTAAACCGTGTGAAAGCAGATATAGCCGCGGTGGGCCACCGTCCGGTGCTCCATAGACGATAACGGAACAAGCGTGAACTAATGTTACGTGAAGAAGTCAACTAATCGATTGCCCTATGTTCACCATTGTTCCTCGACTATGAGTACGCGACAATAATTACTGCTACAGCCGGTTTTTCATTTCGCCGCGATAAAACTATGTCTAAAATCACCTTTAAAAAACGTTTTACTTTCTTTTGCTTGTGCATGTTGTTTCAGCATCATTAGATGCAGAATATGATGTAGTGCAGAAGCCTATGTATTCACATCCAACCCGAACTCTTTCATCCCTGAAAGATTATCAAAGTATTATCCTATTAATTGTTCTCGTGATTGCTCTGGGGAATAATGCAAGAATAGCATCAGCCAACCCTACTTTGAATAATCTACGAGAATAAAGGAAGGCCTTTTGCCTGTACCAACGACGATGAAGTAATATTCACTTTGGAAGGAACCACTAACCATAGTAAATAAAAAACTACTAGTATTGTAGTATACTTTATGTTATAATTATTGCTGCTGAGCCGAATAAAATATATATGTATATGTGATATGTTCGCATCGAACTGCAGCTGCATTTTGACTCGCTGAACCTTGTTCAATTCTTTTTCGGGAGGTCATATAGTAGGGGGAATTGCAGGAATCCACCCTAGATGTAACAAAGGCCCGTGCCCTCCACTCTAGATTTTTTTCAATCAGATCTGTCGAAACTGCCCAATTTTACCTTATTGAAGCAGCAGCTTACTGCATAAGGTGTTAACAGGGATTGATCATTCTGTCTTAGTGATGAGTCTAATATGACACCAAATTCGTACAGAAAGCACCATGTTGACTATTGCTTAATAAAGCTTTTACACTATCAAATTAAACTGTAAATACTTTTTTACAGCTGTAGTAATTGTCTTGTAATGGATTTAACTCTCAAATAAATTATGATTTAACTTATAACCGTTTCCCCTCTTTCACTACCTCCCTATCTACCTCCTCCCCCAAATTTTTAGTGTTCCCGCTCTCCTGTTACTTTCTTCCTTATTTCCTTCCAGTCTCTTCCTCTATATCTAACTTCTTTATTTTCTTTATTTTCAAAACAGGGTAATCTAATTGGGTTGACACTTGTATGGAGTTCAAGCAAACGAGGTATCCTTTACAACCACTTTCAAAGGAGGAGGCCGATTACCCAATAGCATACAGTATCGTCATCTACACTCAATCTGCTCAGGTAAGCTACCTTCTTATAGGAGTAATGATTTATATCCTGTTATATTTTCCTCCATTTTGTGATTAATTTTTTTTTTTTTTATTTCCTGATTTTACTTGAGACAAGATTTCTTATTGGAAAAAGTACTTTGTTTATTATGTAAAGAAAATTGAATCCCCTAGTGCTATATTGAGATCAGGCCAGATGTTTACAAGTCATAGATTGAACTAAGTACTATAAATAGCCTGGGAGTTTTCCTGTCTGCTGTATTTTTAAAAGAGATTGCAAAATAGGTAGTTTCTCATGATAAGACGATGTAATGCAGATGCTGTCATTTAAGTGAGATCCAATTGGATAGTGTTAGGCTATGTTTATGCATGATGATGATGTAATATCTAGTGGTGAAAATATAAGGAATTGGTAGCTAGGTTAAAAACTTTGCGAGCAGAATTTATCTGCAGAGATGGTAGATTGGTGCAGTACCAGTGCTGATATTTTGGATGCCACAGGAGCTTGAAAGCTGAACTGTCTGTTGTCATTTTTTTTTCAAACTAAAAGCTTCATTTTTTGGAATCAAAAAGGATTTCAGTTTGTGTCCTAAAATTTGCAACAAACAGAATCTAGGTGGTATCATTTTGATTACTGCAGAATATTAGTGTCGTCGAGGGACAAACCCGTCCTCGTGAACTGCTGGACAAAATTATTTTGAAGACTGAGAACTACTACTGCTACTACTAAGTCGGCCTCAGCCGGGATCTAGCACGGATCATCCAGTCTATACTATCCTGCATGCATGCCGCAAGCTCATTTGTGTCTACCACTCCTGTGGCCCGTTTCAGGATTTTTGTTGTCCTCCCCTTTTCCGATGTCCATGTGTTGGTTCCCAGAGAACGAGTCTACTGGTATACAGCTTAGGGTGGCGGTAACAGTGGTCTGCAAGCTGCATCTTTCTTGTTGCTACCTTGTCTCCAACCTGAGGTAATTCACCATAAAACACAGCCGTTGTCTCCAGTTGATGTTAAGCACTGTCCTTAGCATTCTGGTGTAACAGCCATTGAGAGACCTCTCCAGAACTGGGGTTAATGACCATTCTTCGCACCCATACAGCAATAGTGATTCCACAGTTGCTGTGAAGCAGCTCAATTTTACATGTCGGGACATATGGAATTCCCATATGTGATTCATCTTGTTTAGGCCTTTCCATGCAAGTGCCTTTCTGATTTTGATTTCTGTGGATTATTACCATGATCCAAGGTATCTGAAGTCATCGACCTCCTTCAGAACTTCCCCTGCAACGGTTCTCAGTGCCTCATGTTCAGGTATATTGCATGTCATTACCTCCGTTTTTTGGCATCCAAAGTCCCATCTTACTGCATTCTGTTTCTAATTGCTGAACATGCTGAATCTGGTTACATAAGAGGCAAATGTCATCCGCAATGTCCAAATCAGTAAGTGTGACAGCCGGAACTCTTCTGGACTTTCTTGGTGTTATTGTGAATCCAAGTTCGATTTCCACACTACTTGTGGCACGCCTTAGGGCATAATCAAGGAAGATAATAAAGAGAAATGGTGCAAGTGTGTCTCCTTGCAGTACTCAGGCCATGATATCGAATTTCTGCGTCTCTCCGTCCAGAGTGACAACCTTAGCTCATGTGTTGGAATATATAATGGCGTTAAGAAGATTTTGTGGGATACCATAGGCTTTGAGGATTTTCATCTTGCTGCGGTGGATGGAGTCAAACGCTTTCTTGAAGTCAATCAACGTCTGAAACGCAGGTACGTTGTTCCTCTTCACTTCTTCTAGGATACGTGTAAGGGCTAGGATTTGAACTACAGTCGTTCGATTTGGCCTGAAGTCGTTCTGGTTTACTCTTAGTTTGGGATCTATGACATTCTTGATTCGGTTAAGAATCATGCGGTTGAAGAGTTTCGTAATAATACACTTCAGACTGATACCTTTGTAGTTGTCAGTGTGGGGTAGGTTTCCTTTTTGGGAGAATTAGGATGATATTAGAGAGTGACCGTTGCTCAGGCGTGTTGTTCTCCATTGAAGCACTGTTGCATATTTAGAGAACAATGTCATCTAATTCACAGTTCTTGAATACCTCTGGGGATGTTGTCCGGCCCTGGGCTTTTGCCCTGCTTCAAAGCCGACTTCGCCTTGGAGTATTCCTCCATTGTAAATGGGCCATCATCAATATTGAGGTCAGTGAATACTGCATGGTATCTCCTCTTCAGAATCAGCCACACTTGGTGCTGTACCTAGGAGCCCCTAGAAGTGTGTAAACCATGTGTTAACTTTCTTCAGGGCTTGCGCCTGCAACCTGCTCTTCCTTTGACCTCATTGATGACTTGCCATGCCTTGTCGTATCTGCCAGCGCCATGGGCATGCTGTACTCGATTGACTTTCTCAAGTATTTCCCTTTCTCTCAATCTATTTCCCTTTCTCTCAGTCTCTCAGTCTCAGGTATTGAAGCTCCTTTGCTTGCTTCACCAGCTCACCATCTTCATCTGATTCTGTCAAATTGCATTTTCGGCTAGCAGCCTCCATGTTCTCCCTTAATCACATCAGGGTGTTTAGAGTCATACTTTACTTGCTGAGAAGGTTTTGATACTCGGAGACTTAGCCTGACTCTGTGGTCTGATCCCACTGTGCAGAAAGAGTTGTATGGTTCTACATTTAGTACACTGTTGCGCCACTTACGCCTAAGATGTAATCAATTTGATGCTTCATTCCTGTGCACCGATCTTGATAAGACTGAGAAGATTTCCATGGAATATAACTCCTGTGGATTTATATGACTTTTTATTCTGTCATTTTGGAGTTTCCGCTGTGAGGACATATCATCGTTGAACTGCAGCACTTTTAATTTTGGATACAAGTCGTCACATTTGAGTGGACTTGTATGTAAGATTGTAAAATTGTAAGATTGTAAAACATTGAGTAAAAATTTGGGGAAAAATCAGATCAGAAAATACAAAATTCAGATCATTTGTGCGCAAGGATCATTTGTATTTCTGATCTTGGTGTCCACGAGGCGTAGTAACAATCCATCAACATTTATTATAAAGAAAGAGTCGAAATATGATTGGACAAAAATCATGCATTGAAATTAGTCATTGCAAACGTTAATGAGAGTACGCGGTGTGCGTAGAACGTTACGCGCGACGTTGGATTTTATGGGCAGGTGTGTACATTTTCCCCTTAGAAACATTACTGCATTGGTTTCATGACATTCAGATTTTTTGTGATAATGTATACTGTAATAACCTTTATGAATTATATTTATTGCCTATATATTTTTAGTTTCTCGTGCATTGGAAAAATCAATGCACTTGCATCAGTTGACCAGAATATTAATTCCCCTGTTTTTTTTTGTTTTGTTTTTTTTTGGTTGTTTTTTTTTTATATGTTATTTTTATGTGTCAAATATATCTGTATTCTTCCAATGGCATAGACTATCATTTGCGAGCAAATTGAAGACAATATGGGTGTCGGCATTTTAATTTGATCATCGCTCACAAATAAATTGCGTAATCGTTGGACCCCGTTGGTAAGAATGCATGTTTGGAAAAAAATGCTCGTATGCCATAGTATGAATATATTTATTAGGATGTAAACAGCATTTTGAAATAGTAGAGTTATAAATGAGAATCATATTTTCAAAGATTGGGAAAGATGGTTTAAAGATGTTTTTCTATAGTTTGAATGATGTTGAATTAGAATAGTTGGATCCAACCTCTGCGAAACGTAGAGAACATTGTAAAATAGGGGATAGAGTTAGTACAGTAATAAATTTGAAATCAAGGCAAATTGTGTTTAAATGTATATTAATGTATGTATTTATCTTATTATCAGGATCAAAAGTTCGTCTAGGTTTCAAACACAATTTGACCAGGTGCAGAACACTTTTAGTCCGCCGGACTCATAGTCCACCTACAACGGTAAAGAATAGGGTTTCGATTCAGTTGACTCTTCACGCGACATTAGTTTCAGGCGGACACTCTCCTTTTACACCGGTTTCAAAATTTTGCCTGTATTAATTTAACCCCCTTATTTTCCCAAATTCCCCACATTTTCCAGAGGTTGGACCCAAAAATTTTGATTTAGCATTCTTCAAACTATAGAAAAAACATCTACAAACTTTCTTCCCCAAACTTCGAGAACAGGATTCTCATTTACAATCGTACTACATAACGTTATTTCTCATGAATACTCATTATCAGGTGGAGCGACAACTAAGAGCTATTTACCAGCCTCAAAATGTGTACTGCCTTCATATTGACAAATCATCTCCAGCAAGCTTCCAACAGGCAATTCAGAAACTTGAAAGTTGTTTCGACAACGTTTTCGTACCTTCCAAACTCGTAGATGTCATACGGGGTAAAATTGAAGCTGTCATGGCCGATCTTAACTGCATGGCAGAACTTCTTCAACATTCTATACAATGGAAATATGTACTGAACCTTTGCGGTATGGATTTCCCGTTGAAGACCAATCTTGAAATAGTACGTCAGCTGAAAGCATACAATAATCATAATTGTATTGAAGGATCTTCAAATAGGATTATTCCAGGTAGACTTAGACGTACCGAAGGCCCAGCTCCTCACAACATTACCATATACAAAGGAGATACCTATATTGCAGCAACTAGGGAATTTGTCAATTTTTTGATAAACCATAAGGTGGCCAAAGATTTTTTAAACTGGGTGGGAGTTGCCAAGATGCCAGACGAATATTTCACAAAACACGTTGAATCGTGTGCCTTATGCACCCGGAGGAAACTTAAACCCACGATGCAACGTCCGATATCGTCATTGGGTATGGGGTAAACAACAAGCTTCCACGTGCATTGGAAAACGTCGACATGGGCTTTGTGTTTTCGCAGCTGGGTACCTGAAAAATTTCTATAGATCTCCTAGGTTATTTGCAAATAAATTTCAGTACGAATTTGACCAAATATCCATTCAGTGTATAGAAGAATTGTTATACTATAGAACTATACATCCAAACG